>CM041781.1:130341201-130589614 GCA_023374045.1 Limonium bicolor
CTAATTCTTATATGAGTGTTATTTGAGATGTAATTCCCTAAAACGTGATGGCATGAGTAAATAAGGCCAAGGGATAGCATGGTTTTAGACTTGCAACAAACCCGGAGATTATTTGTAAAGAAAGCATGCAAGATAGCAGTATATACAAATGCAAGACATTTTTCTCCACAAATTAAGAGTGAAATTAGGCAACATCATTGACTCTCAAAATTTCTAGTAAGGTTTTTTGTCCAAGTTTATTTCTGAAAGTGGAACAATCGCCAACCCAATTTCTACAAATTATCTAAATTATACAATATAAGTTCAGAGCTTACTCTCAGACAATTTGCACAATATAGACTCGAAGACTTAGTCATGGTCCTATGGAAGAACCAAAAAAGTTTACCCGGATTAAACACCCAGCTAATGATTAATCAACTAGTCGCAGAAGTTGTTAGAGTAATTTGTGTTTGTAAACAGAGATGTAAAATTGTAAGCTTTATTGTTCCATTGATGTAATCAGCCAAGTACAATCGCTACTAGAGATATACATATATAGGAAACTAACTCCTATATTCTAGCTAACTAATTGTAAAACATTTAAAGATAAATAAATAAAAGATTATACAAGGTTTGTTAAGATTTGCTATCTACTAAATCCTTGTATTTATTATTAAACACGTTATTATCCCAATACCCCCCGCAAGCCGCAGGTAAGCAAAATTACCAAGGCTTGGAGGGATACTCTCATGCATGCCCATACGTCGGATCTGCTCCTTGTACCGTGTGCCCGGTAGCGCCTTAGTCATCATATCCGCTAACTGTGAAGAAGTATGAGTATAGACGACATCAACAAGACCTTGTTGAACCTTTTCCCGTACAAAGTGCCAATCGATCTCAATGTGCTTCGTTCTCTCATGAAACACAGGGTTTCTTGCTATATAAATAGCAGACTGATTATCACACTTGACGGGTATAGGTGTGATGTGTTCCACACCGAGTTCACTCAGAAGGCGTGTCAACCAGGTCAACTCTGCTGTAACACGACGTAAAGACCGATATTCTGCCTCTGCACTAGAAAGGGATACAAAGCTTGCTTCTTAGTCTTCCAAGAGATAGGACTGTCTCCTAAAAAGATGTAATATCCAGAAACTGACCGTCTGGTATTAGGGCAAGCTGCCCAATCGGAATCACAGTATGCCAATAAATCCAAAGAAGGACCCGCTTGGAGGACAATACCATAATTCATCGTTCCTTTGACATAGCACAAAGCATGTAGAGCCGCTTCCATGTGTGTCTCAGTAGGATTCTGCATGAACTGACTCAGATACTGAACTGTGAAACTGATATCAGGTCTTGTGTTGGACAAATAGTTGAGTTTGCCAACAAGACGTCGATAAACAGTAGGGTCACGCAAAAATGAACCGTCGTCTGCTAACATATGTTTACCAACGACCATAGGACCTTGTGTAGCCTTGCGAGAGCCACACTCATATTCTGTCAGGAGATCGGTGCAAAATTTCCGTTGAGACAAAATATACCCATGTTCCGTGCGAACGAACTCGATCCCTAAGAAATAATGCAGGGTACCCAAGTCTTTAATGCGAAATTCACATCCAAAGCTTTCTTAATATCATCGATCTCACCTTGGTTGCCACCTACCACCAATATATCGTCCACATAAACAGCCAAGAAAAGCCGACCATTGTCAGAATCGATAAAACAAAGATATCAGTCTTCACTGTGAAAAACAGAGATGGCGCAAGAAGGTGGCTAATTTGGAAAACCACTGGCGAGAGGCTTGCTTGAGACCATACAAAGATTTTTTGAGCAAACAGGCTTTATTTCGCCCATCCACATCAAGACCGTGTGGTATTCGCATATACACCTCCTCATCAAGATCACCGTGGAGAAACGCATTATTCACATCAAGCTGGTTTATGATCCATCCTTTGTTAAGAGCGACAACAATGAGGGCACGAATTGTAGTCAATTTAACAACCGGTGAAAAGGTCTCATTGTAATCCAGTCCGTGGCGCTGAGTAAAGCCTTTCGCCACTAACCTCGCTTTATACCTTTCCAACGTACCATCCGACTTGAGCTTAACTTTGTACACCCACTTGCAACCAATAACCTTCTTACCCTTTGGTAAAGTAACAACATCCCACGTGTCATTCTGTTTAAGGGCTTGCAACTCCTCACTCATGGCTTTATTCCAATGCTCATGCCGAGTAGCCTCGTGATAGCTTGTGGGCTCAGTCATATCAGCCATGGGAACAGCCGTATCACAGGTCAAAAAGGCTGTACAAACACGGGTGGGCGTGAGATTAGTAAGACTATCACAACCAACAAGCAAACCGTCACGTGCATGGTCACCCTTATAGACCCGCTCATCTAGCACCTCCTGAAACGTAGTAGTACAAACGTAGTCGTCAAGGTAACGTGGTCTGTGACTTTCTCTGCTAGAGCGTCGGATAGGTGCATCATGCTCGACCAAGGGAGGCTCAACGACCGATTCGGATTGTGATGGCGCCGCTCGCGTATCTTCATCAAACATGACAGGAGGGACATCAATTGATGGTGAATGCACGTGAACTGGAGACGTAGACAAGTCAACAACACTACTCTCTGAGGTCGCTGTAAACGGGAAAACATGTCTGTGAAATTTGACATCTCTGCAAACGTCCACCGTACGGGTACGAAGACACAAAACTTTATGCCCTTTTCTCCTAGGATCTTCACCAAGATAAACACACGATTCGCCCCGTGGACTAAACTTCCCTCCAAGCCCGTTCACAATGGTCTTATAGCACAGGCACCCGAATGGTTGAATATCAGCATATGCCATAGAATGACCATACAAAGTCTCAAACGGTGTTCTACCCTGCAAAGCCTTGGTGGGAAGTCGGTTAATCAAATATGCCGCATGAAGAATACATTCACCCCAATAAAGAATAGGGACGTTAGACTGAAAATATAACGCTCGTGCTGTCTCAAGTAAATACTTGTGCTTGCGTTCTACCACTGCGTTTTGTTGCGGCGTATAAGCACAAGTAGTCTGATGAATTATACCTGCTTTGGAAAAAAACTGCTGACCATCATGAGAACTACCGAGTTCTTTGGCATTATCAGTACGAACGACTTTAATGTGCGTTTCAAACTGTCGCTCAATCATCTGAATGAAATGTACAAGAACGTCCCATCCTGCACTTTTCTGTTTTATGAGGTGAACCCAGGTAGTCCGAGAGAAGTCATCAACAAAACAAACGAAGTACTTATAACCATTATAAGTATCCTCCTTGAATGGCCCCCAAATATCAACATGAATCATCTCAAACGCCTTTTTAGTTTTGATGAACGAACTAGTAAAAGGCAACCGTTGAGCTCTACTTTTGTAGCAGACATCACAAACAAAATCATTCGGAATTTCAGAAGCCTTTATTAAATGCATGGAAACGAGTTTTTTAAACGGTACATGCCCAAGTGCAACATGTAAATCAACTGCTTTAGAAGTAGAAACAGACGTCAGGCTTTTATTAAAAAAATTGCCAGAAACACGCTGGCCCAGGCCCAAGCTAGTCTGCCCATGTGTCACCTGATCCAAATAACGCCGGCCAGACCTCGCCTGATCCAAATGTCGCTGGCCCAACACTCCTTCATTCTGCAAATGCCCAAGGTGGACTTCAGCCTGCACGGGGTCCAACACGTACAGTCCATGCAAGCCGCGCCCGATCTGGTCACTCCGACCTGTAATATGGACCTGTAGAAACACATTTTCTCCGTCAAAAACAAGAGAACAATGGAGCTCGCGAGCTAACTTCTGCACCGACACCAAATTAAACCTAAAATCGGGAACATAGAGAACGCTGCGCAGCCTGAATCGTTTCCCTAATCTCACATCGCCGACGTACTGAACTAGCTGCGGTCGGCCGTCAGGTAAGATTACGGTTTTCTCATCTTTCAGGCGTCTCCAATTTTCGAAACTTGCTTCATTACCTGACATATGATCTGTGGCTCCCGAATCCACGATCCACTGTCCTTCAAAAGAGTTTTGTGAGCTGAAAAAACACAGTTTAGCACAATAAGAACCATTACCTGAGAAATTGCAATGGGATGGTTCTTCGGATTTGGTTCCTATGCTAGCACTGCGTATCATCTCTGCAATTTGTTGCATCTGTTTGGGCGTGAGACCGCTATCTGTGTGCGATTCTGCTTCGTTACTGTTTTCAGACCCAATCTGTTCTTCTGTTTTCACAATACTGGCATATCCCTTCTTCCTTCTTGCGAGAACATTATCTCGCCCGTGGAGGAAGAAACAATCGTTCTCTGTGTGACCAACCTTTTTACAATGGGTGCACTTCTGCTTTTGATAGCAGTTCTCAGTGCTATGACCTAGCTTTTTACAGTTGCCACATTGAATTTTCCTGCGATCTGTTTCAACCCTGTTGTTGAGATTTTTGGTGCTATCCACGGCTGAGGTTCTCTGACTGTAAAGGACATTGAGTCCTCTTTTACCAGTTTACCACCTCTCTGCTCTTCCTCCTGTATAATCAGCGCAAATGCCTTCTCCAATTCTGGTGGTTCCTTCATCGCCAAAATATTACCGCGGATAGAAAGGTAGTCACGAGTTAACCCCATCAAAAAATGCATTAATTTATCTTCATCTAATGCCTTTTTTATTGCTTTGTTAACACCACATGTGCAACCACCGCAAGAGCATCTCTGTGGGGGTCTAGCTTGCTCTAATTCTCCCCAGATCCTCTTAAGTTTATTATAATAATCTGCTACTGATGAATCTCCTTGCTTGATTTCTCCGAGGTCACGTTTGAGGGAATGGATCACAGCCAAGTTGCTGTGCTCATACCTCCGACACAGATAATCCCAAATCTCAACCGGATCATCACAATAACGCACACACTCTTGTATATCAGTAGAAAGTGCGTTTTTGAGCCATGAAACAACAAAGGAAGTTGACCTTTCCCAAGCAGAAACCCTCAAGGTATCATTCTCATCCGGTTTTTTAATTCTTCCAACAACAAAACCATACTTATTCTTGGATTTTAAAGCTGTTGTCATATCAAATTTCCAGCCAAGGAAACCGACTCCAGTGAACTTTGGAACAAGAATCAAACCTGGATTTTCAGCAGCATGTACGTAGATGGGGTCGTTCACATCAATTGAAGTGCTCGGTGAAGAAACCGGATCCTTTGCCGCGCCTTTCTTCCCATTGTCATCCGCCATTGATGATGAAGCTTATGCCCAGAAAGTCTTTTATTTTGACTGTGCTCTAGATACCATGTTAGAGTAATTTGTGTTTGTAAACAGAGATGTAAAATTGTAAGCTTTATTGTTCCATTGATGTAATCAGCCAAGTACAATCGCTACTAGAGATATACATATATAGGAAACTAACTCCTGTATTCTAGCTAACTAATTGTAAAACATTTAAAGATAAATAAATAAAAGATTATACAAGGTTTGTTAAGATTTGCTATCTACTAAATCCTTGTATTTATTATTAAACACGTTATTATCCCAATAGAAGTCATACTACTTTTCGATGAGCTAGCAGTAATCACATCTAGTCAAACATAAAAAGTTGACCAGGAGAAACCAGGTAGAAACTTGAAACAACATCATGGCCACTCGTCAATGTTATATTTAATCAGAACAATATTTCACAAAATGAGACCGCAGCTCAAATTGAAACTGTCGCATCATAATATAGCCAAACCAGCCAAGCCCTCGTGGCTTGGTGGTAGAGGAGTGGTGTCCTCAAATCAAAGATCCTGGGTTCAAAACCTACCCCACTTATCAAAAAAAAAAAATAATATAGCCAAACCGCCCACAGAATAACGGTAACCAGCTCAAATCTAGATCTCGATGACAAAACTAAATATACCACTCGGTCAAATATATATCCAAACAAGCCCTTCTCGAAAATTGAAAGCTATAGCGAGAGGCAAAACAGTAACGTTGTAACTTCATTTCAGATCATACCCGTCAAGCCACTGACAACAAGGAGACCAATTAGTATCAATCCCAGAATTTACTAAGGTAGCGCATGGTGACGACCGTAGTCTAAATGTTGGAAAGACACTGATACCGCGGTCCAGGACCTAATACAGTACATTAGCACTCGATTCTTCTAAACAAAGCACATCGAAGTATCGTTCCCGCAAAAGATAAACAGTGCACATCTCCAAATGAAAAATGAAGATATGCAAATACAAGGGTGGAATCTCGAGAGAACCGAGGAAAAGGGAGGTGGATGAAAGAGAGACGCCGTAGCCAATGCCAGATCAATTTACAGGCCGAGAGGGGATACAAAAGGGTGCGAAGAGAACAGTGACTTGCCGAGGTATAGCGGCTACAGTGATGGTGGCGCCGGAGTGGTGACTCGTCGTTTCTTATCTGAGTGTTATTTGAGTGTCGGATTGTGATCGGACGGGTCCATAGATGAAAGACACTGGGACCATGAGGTGAAGCTTTCAGGAAGAAACGCTGCCTTAACCAGCGTTTGATCAAATTGTGGAACTCATCTTCTGCGTTAGATTAATGGGGCCCACAATAAATAATCTACTGACATAGTTAATCTACCATCCCTCTCCCTGCAGCCCAAGTACATGTGCGTCCCTTAGCGGCCGCACTCATCCTCGGCACCGTCGGGCCTCCAACAGTCCAACAGCCAAAGACCCCAACTAGTACGAGTCAGTAAGGTGTGCTAACGCGGACCACGTCGCACCCTGTCTCCGCCCTGTTCCAGGACTCAACACTTGCCGAACCGTAAGACGGCTCTGATGTGCACTGCCCCTTGCACCTTTCGTGGCAGGAGTCATACAATCAGGATGACCCTTAGTTGCCTCGTGCCAGTGGTCACACTAGCACTCACAACCTGAGGGCGGCATTGACCACAAAGTGGTCATTACCTCTTGGAGTCGATACCAAGCCATCCTGGGGACATGCATGCTCGCTGGCTTGCCCGGTCCCTTTCAGGCCCAGGCAGGTGCCTTCCACGGCACCCACTAACTGACCTAAGGGTCAGCACTGAGCACAACATGCTCAGACTATTGGAGTCGCTACCAAGCCACCCTGGCAGCGTGCATGCTCAAGGCACATCCGGTCCTCATTAGGCTCGGACAGATGCCTCCTCCACAGCATCCGCAAACACGGCCCCACTTGAGTCACAAGCTGACGCAACTCAGCTCGGCCCAAACATCCTCTAGTTGCTTCGTGCCCGTGGTGACACTGGCACTTGCAACCTAAGGGCAGCACTAAGCACAATGTGCTAGTGCTATTGGAGTCACTGCCAAGCCACCCTGGCAGTGTGCATACCCGAAGGCATACCCGGTCCTTACTAGTCCCGGACGGGTGTCCTCCACAACACCCGCTAACTCGGCCCTCGCTCGAGTCACAAGCTGGCGCAACTCAGCTCGGCTAAACCAACGCATCGTGCCCTTCAACTGATGCCCATCCCTCGGACCTTCGTCCTCGGGGGTCTCAAGGACCGTGGAACTTAAGGGGCTAGGTCAAAGCGACAATCAAGTATGGGGTTGACAAGCAATCCCAACACAAGTCTTAACGGGCACCAACCAAAGGGCAAACTGGCATGGAGCTACTTGTAACCAAGCAGCTCGCCAAAAAGGGGCATGACAAACCTCCCCCACCGAAGCTCTTGCCGTCCCCGGCAAGATACAACGATGAGTCTTAGCTCAACTAATAAGATTTTATCATGCTCCAACAGTTTACCTACTTTGAAGGTATAACAACCCACAGACAATGTCTTTGACCAACACACATTGGCAACTGCCTTGAACCGTTAACCGGCACATTTCCCCAAAGCTCAAATATTTTTGAGTTCTTCCACGTTCTACTTGAATGGGTCACCGATCTAAAGAGCACCTCAGCGTCGGTGGATTTTTGTGTTTTTCCTTCGTGACACCTCACCACTTGGTGCCCTGATGCTCAATTTGTTGTGACGTCCTGAGTCCTTCCATTCACGTCACAACGACACCAAGTGAACAGCGAACACGCTGCTGCGACATCCTGAGTCCTTCCATTCGTGGCGCGGAAACATTCCGACGTTGTGCAGTAATAGGTTCCCCATGTCTCTTCAATGTCAATGTCCTTAGTCCTTCAATTCGCATCGACACTTACTGCACTATCCGTCATCGGCGACATCAGCCCTAAGAAGCCGAGTCTTAGATACGTGATGGGGATTCAATTGGTCTTACTATCGTGAAATGACCATATTGATACGTTACCACTTACCCAACTATATGTCAGGCCCGCAAGCTCCTTCGGAGTGCGGTTGTCCCACATCCCGTAATTGGGTACACTCGTAGTGTTCGTCACACGCCTAGGTGAAGTATTCTGTTGCCAACTCCTCTTGTATCATTCTATGATACTCACCGTAATTCTGTTGGTTTGGTTTTAAAATCCAAGGTTTAAAAGAAAGGTTGTGGTTTTGAAAGTTGGGTTTTAAAATTATGGTTTGGTGTTAAAAACAAAGTCTCTCATGGCATAGCCATGCTTGAGGTCTTGACCAAGTCTAGCTTCCCGCCGACTGGTATGTTCTTAATACAATGGTCAGGCCGTCAGGCCTTTCCAAGGTTCGATCCTTCTAGTTTTCTGGATTTGTGATCCTATAGTTGTTTCACTGCTGTCACGGTACATTACTATGTACCTGTAGTGTGTTAAAGTTCCTCTACCTGTTCCTGTTCTTACTGCACTTGCCGTGGCAAGTGCGTAGTACTGGTGATTTTTGGGTAATCCTATACCGGTCACGGTATGGTTTCCACTTGTATTTAATAGTCTTGTTGACTCTTCCTTGATCCACTGATCATTTACTTAGGTCATTCGATCTTCTTAATAGCTGCTCAGTGAACTTGACATGGTTGTCATTGATCGGGGTACTTCTCCAATCCTTGGAGATTCCCTTGATTTGGTTTAGTGTTATTCCTTGTTGCTCGTTCCCACACATTTATTGTGGTTATTGAGCCTTAGCTTGTTTAGGCACTACTCTTGTAGTCCTACCGGTTCATATCCCTTGGATGTCCTTATAGCTATACAAGCTATGTCGGCCAGGTATTGTAACCTTTTGGCGTTGTAGTTTTGGAGTTAACCATTCCTGACTATGTCCTTAGTCAGCTAGCATACCATTGGTGGTATTATCTAGCCATTACTGTCCCGCAGACTTGTGTCTCGGGTTCCATTACTGCTCCTTTTTCCATTTCGTTGCACGGTTAGTGCTTCTTTTCCTGCTGTTGGTTGTCTAGCCAGGTTCGCGACTGCTAAGCATGTTGCCCCATGTTGTTGTAAGTTATAGCCTCCTTGTAGTTGGAGTGCTCATTCCACAGCTATTAAGTGCGGGTATTGTTGTTCAACCGGGATCCATCTCCGGGTCTTCCAATCCTTGGAATCTACCATATGCCGGTTCTTGTTTACTGTGTGATTGCTTCACAACCGCCAGATCGGGTTTCCCCGAGTATGAGAAGACTTTTCTTCTCTCTGACGTCCTTTCCCAAGTTATACAATGGGGTTTGCGGAGGGCGGGTCTGGTAGTGTAGGTATCCGGTATTCACCGATGGTTCTTAACTAGCATATCTCTAGTGCTAACACTCAGCCCATAGTCCTAAGCTTCTAATTCCTAACTCGGTATTTCCAGTCATCAGAGCGATACTTCGCTCTGATACCACTTTTTGTAACACCCCTACCATTAATACCATCATTACCGTCCAATCTCCTCATGCTTCCGAGTCACGCAACGGATACTTACTTACATACTGTGGGTGATACAATGTCGTTAGTCACCCACGTGACTAGCAAGGCTACTACTTCTACATACAACATCGGTCTGATGGACCGGAATATCCGAGTGCTACACAAGTGCGAGTCTTACTACAATTACGAATCAAATGCTATAATTCCATTCCATACAATCCACAAGTTCAATACAATACAATATCATTCACCGAGTTTACTAGGATCCTTATACAAGTATAATACCTCCCCCAAGCTCATACATACTCACTAAGAGTCTACATCCACCCATCCCTCACAACTACTTACTTCCTAAGTACAAGAGAGTGCCATTTAGTACACCTCCACATTCTACTACTAACTATCCAAATGTAGTCACCGGTCTCGTACCTTGACCATATCTGCTTCGGTACCTGCACACTAAAAACGTTCCCCCGAGGGGGTCAGCTTTCGCTGAGCATGATAACCGCATACCCCGCGTACTAGTGAGGGTACGCCGACCACTTGGTCGAATACATGTGATTGATTTCATTCAAACATACATGCATACATGCTCTTATACATACTATTACAATACATTACGCAAGGAATACATACATACACGTCATTACACACTCTTCAATACATACAGGGTAACCATACAAGCCGTCAAATACATTCTTACCTTTCCGAGATACGCAGTACACAATACATATACAATACATACGCAATACATACCCAATACATGTCCTTGTTAGCTCATGTTGGTCCACCCGGGTTAATCGGGTGGAGATTACTCATTTACTCGTTCCACAGTACTTACGCATACATACTCATACTCATACATACTTATTTACTCAAGTCAAGTCGTCGGGACCTCCGGCCCGGGGAACTACTCGGTCCCACCACCGGGATTTACTTGGTTCACCAATCCAGGATGCTACCCATTTAAGGGATTTGGGCCGTGGACCAGTTTAAGAACCAGGAATCGGATCCAACCTCTTGTGTCTCCTCATCCTCACGCGTGGCCGAAGCTATATCGGTCTTCTACTCATTCCATTTTACTTAGTACTTTTTTTAGGAGTTAAGTGGTTAGGAATTAGTAGAAGTCATTCACTCAAGCCACATACACAAATACATTGCTCAATACACATTCATACGAAATACAATACCATACTCGAGTACAATACAAGATTCGAATACAGTTCATCATCATTCATATATTTCATGAATTATACACTATTGTTCAAGACAAACATCAAGAACAATGTAAACAAGCACAAGTAAGTGCAATATAGTCCGATTCATGCATTTATCTTATTAGGTGATCAAATAAGCACACAAATCGGGGTAACCAGATTAGGATACAGGGCATGAAGAAATCATACCTTTTTCTGCAATTTACTTTACTGGTGCCTTCTTGTTCCTTAGTCCTTATTTGTTCCTCGGGTCCTATTCTTGAACCCCCGGCTACATGCCAAACGGTTCAATCAATACTACGCATTACATTACATACATAATTGCTACTCCCGTACTTACCCCGTCGTCCCATTGTTTCGGTTTCACTTAATGTTCTTATACTTACACATTGTTTACTTTCTTTAAGTTTGTTTCCTACTTAACACTGGTTTACTTACATATACGTACATATGTATATGTGGGTATACATATATATACATATATATATCATTATTATTTATTTAATTAATTTTTTCTTTTTTTTGTATGACTCGACCGACCTTACCCAAGTCCGGTCGCAGGGTCGGTCGAAGTCAGTAGGGAAATGCGCTGGAAAATTTCAGGGCCGACCTACCTTGCAAGTCCGGTCCCAAGGTCGGTCCATTCCAGTGAGTTACGAACGGAAAATTTTTTTTAGCCCGACCGACCTTGCAAGTCCGGTCACAAGGTCGGTCCATTCCAGTAAGTTACAAGACAGGAAAATTTTGAGTCGACCGACCTTGCAAGTCCGGTCGCAAGGTCGGTCCATTCCAGTAGGTTACATTACGGGAAATTCTTCTGGCCGACCGAACTTGCATGTCCGGTCCCAAGGTCGGTGCATTCCAGAAGGTTTCCGTCCTTTGTAAATCTGGGCTCGACCGACCTTGCAAGTCCGGTCCCAAGGTCGGTCCGGCCCAGTATTTACATTTTTATTTCTGTTTTCAGCCCCTCTTCTTACCCATTACTTCCTCAATCTTCCTACAAGTAATCCCACATGTTTTAGTGCCATCTAGGCTTCCCAATATACCTCAATCCATCCACCAATCCCGTTACTAAATCCATCAATCAACTTACACAATTTCCTCACTTCTTTTCCCACAAATGTAACAGTTTTTGTTTTACTTATGCTACAGATTTTTAAACCATCTTCTACCATTCTTAACTTCCTCTACTAATGTCACTTCTAGCATCCCAAATACATTTCCAAGTCATTACACTACCTATACCCAAGTCCAACTCTCTTCTTACCAAATCTTGCACACTAATTCTTCCTAGTTCCACAATGCATTTTGATGCCTCTTTACTACAGATTTTTACATCCTTACATCCTCATACCACACTACCATTCCATGGTTACTAAATCTTCTTACTCATCCCAATACATACCTTGGTTCTCCCATTCACCAAGTCATTCTTAAATACATATTTCCAACCAAAATTTTGCCATAGTTCACCTACAATTCTCACTTATCCACACACATACTTTCTCACCAAATTCATTCCTATTCTAGCCACACCCGTACAAGGGTCCTACCAGAACTCAAAGCAATACAAATCCACCTCACTACATCAATACTCCATCAAACGACAATACTAATACTCATACACAATTTACTTGGCTCTAAGGCCTACAATTCAAATGCTAGCTCACAAATACTCAAACTTCCACAACCTACAATACTAATACAAGATTTGGGTTCTTTAAATTAGGTTACCCATTCCCATTACTCTAATGCATTAAAATATAGCATTAAGAAAGAGCTCTTACCTTAAGCTCTTATTTCCTTCTTTCTTTTCCAATTCTTCTCCTTCTCTCTTTCTTACACAAATCGGCTATATGGGGAGTGGAGTTGCCAACTCCATTCCCATCACCCAAAGCACACAAAACAAGTATAATCAAAATACTAACCCTTAGATTTATTCTAATTCATTGAGATGTTTAAAGCACAAATTCTAGGGTTTACCTTTGGAGTGTTTTGGAAGGGGTTTTAGCCCTTGGTTCAAGAAGGTGAATCCACCACCATTGCAAGGTTGAATTGATGCTCAAAAGAGAGAGAGAAAACAAGTCATTACAAGGGGTAGAAATCGGTTGTAAAGAAGGATGGAGGAAACATGAGTTTTTCATGTAGATTTTTACCTTAATGGAGAGAGGAGACTCCAAGCTACCCATTGATGTTATTTTCTCTTTGAATGGGGAAAACCCATGGAGATGAACTTCCTCATTTTTGGATTTTGAAAAGAGAGAAGTGTAGAGGAGGATGAGGGGAGTTCAAATATGTAGTTATTTTTACCTTTGGAGTTCAAATGAGGGTGGAACATGAATGGAAAGATGAGAAGCCATTGAAGCTTCTCTTGGAGCTCCAAAAATCGCCCCTACCAGAGGAGAGAGGAGGGAGAAATCGATGGCGGGAAGGAAGGAAAGAGGGAGGTGAGTGAAATGTGAGAGGGAGGTGAGAGAAAAGGGAATAAAGTAGTGTTTACTTTATTACTTTTGCTTTTTGATTCCTCTTTATTGTTAACTAGTTACATGTGTGTGTGAGGGGTTATTTAACTAGTAAAAACCGGCCCTCACTGTTATAATAGCTGGAGCGTTTTTCATCTTTTACAGAAAACACTCGTTTTACCCGGTTTTGATACTATTCACTAACCGGGCCCGTTTTCCGGGATTTTCTCGTTGCTTTATTTTTATTGGTTATTAAGCTTCCATAAATGCTTAATAATTATTATTTAATGATTTATAACTTTCACGGGTCTGTTTGACCACTTAAAGTCACGTTTCCGGGTTCCCTCGAAAAACGTGCTCTAAAGCTCAATTAGCGTTTTAATTCCTTATTTGGATCCGTTTTCTTCGGGAGTTGTTCCCATATATTCTTTAGGTCTTATTAAACCTTTGGAATCCATATAATACGCTATCCTGGGTCTCATACCCCCCTATGGTTATTTAACGCTTATTTAGCGTTTTTCGCTTTTTAAGCGTTTCTTTATTTCTTTTGGATTTATTTTTCCTCACCAATACTACTGAAGCATTATTAGCCTCTTAAATAAGGATTAGAATAATCTTAATTTCTGTATTTAAGTTTGGGGTATTTCAGGGATGGCTCGGTAGTGAGTTGGCAATTTGTGGCTCTGTTCAAGTTTGATATGAGTTAAGAACTAGACTTAGATGCTTACAGTTTCCATGCCATATGAATTTTTCTGTTTTGACATTCCACATGTTTGTCTAGGCTATGTTTGTGTAGGGCTAACAATGGGTTGGGTTCAGGAGGTCGGGTGAAGTTTCTCCTCTTGCACTAATCACCTGTTTCCCGCCACTCGATCTGAATCCGACCCGTTACTCGTTAAGGATTATCCGAACCCGATCCGAACCCACGGATGAAATGGGTCCTAGACGGGTGAAATTATATTTTTAATTTTTTTCTTAAATCTACAAAAATATTGAGACCTATAAATGATAATGACATGAAACACAAGAGTATTTTAGTTTTTTCATTATAAAAGTTTAGTCATATTTGACCAATATTGATTAGCTTTTTTTTATAGTTACGGTGGTGGATGGGTAGGTTTCGAACCCAGGACCTTTGATTCCTGTATGCCACTCCTCTTCCAACCAAACCACAGGGGGCTTGGCAACCAATATTGGTTAGTGATCAAACATTAGAAACTGTACAAATTAAATAAAAACACTAGCATATAGAAGTCTGAAGAGGGACACCACCTCCTCAGTCAGTCGAGGCTTGGATGGTGCTCAGACTAGAGGGATTCCCATGCAACTTGGATTATTCCTTATCCTTTTCCCTAGATGACGTCCCTGTTCCTAGCACTCAAATTCCTTCTGAAATCACAATAAGACATCATGCTCATATCAATGACGGAGAGGAGAACTAAGTA
Organism: Limonium bicolor; assembly: GCA_023374045.1. Taxonomy (NCBI): domain Eukaryota; kingdom Viridiplantae; phylum Streptophyta; class Magnoliopsida; order Caryophyllales; family Plumbaginaceae; genus Limonium; species Limonium bicolor. The sequence goes on from CM041781.1 coordinate 130,356,028, forward strand.
GTTTTTCTAGATTATAGATTAAAAGATATAAAAATTAAGGAGTAAAGTAGTAGGTGCTCTGCAAAAGATTCAAGTCCAAGAATCCTCAATTTCAACTTTGTCGTAGGATTTAAAACAGGGTTCTTCAAGCGTTTGCATTTGTTTCACAACTCGATGGTGGGATGCACATTGATTTCCTCAACTTGGTTGAAATAATGACCGCGCTTTTAGTGAGAAGGAGGTATAGTGGTGTTTGTGAGGAATATGAGAAGGAGAGCGAGTGAGAAGGAGAGGCAGATGATGAAGGATGGGGTTTCTTGGTAGGAGTAAAGGGTGGGTAAATATATTTGCTTACGGCGGTTTGTTTGAATAAAGGAAAAGCTAGGATGTAAAGTTACTAAGGTGTATTTTTAACTTATTTTTGGAATATGTAATGAACAAGAGTAAGAAAGACTGATCTGTTAGTATATTATGATTCCTATTATTGTCTAGCCCGGTTCGGTTAAGGTATTTTGTGTACATAGGTTATTTTACTGTTACTGTATTAGGGTATAAGTATTAGCGTTAGTCGGTTTATTCTGGGTGGCGCTTAGCAGAGAATAGAGTGAGTTAGTAAGTTGTTTCCTTTTCTCTGTAAGTAAACACTAGAAGGTTGAACGTTTCTTCTTAACCCTTCCAATAGAGCGAATACCACTTTCTTCGATTGTCTTCCTTGTTTCAATCTTCCTCTTGCTCAACTCAGATTGCCCGCTTTATCATGGTATCAGAGCACCGATTCTGTGCCTCTTGATTTTTTGCCCCCTTGTCGATTTACCATCTCAGTGATAATCGTCTTGTCACCGATTTCGTTTCTTGAAAAATTGCAAAAATGGCGAACGAAGTACCAGACAACAACGTTAATCCCTCAGGTGATAACTCCAACCCTTCCGCAAGCTTCACCACTAAAGTTGGGGATCCACTTTACCTAGCCAGCGGAGATAACCCGGGTCTGATTCTTGCGAACAAATTCGACGGTCAAGGGTTTGCGTGTTGGAAAATGCAAATCACTCTCGCGCAGGGATCCAAGAATAAGATGGGGTTTCTGGATGGAACCTTGAAAAAGCCTACCGAAAACGCTGCCGAGATCCAAGCTTGGAATAGTTGCGACTCCATGGTGCGGTCATGGTTACAGATGGCTCTGGAAAAGAAGATAGGAGAAAGCATTCTTTTTGCACCTTCTGCCGCCCAAGCTTGGAAGCAGCTGTGTGGAAGATGGGAGCACTCAGACGCGACTCGCATTTATGACCTGGAACACCGCCTGGCTACGACAATTTAAGGAAGCGACTCCATTATTGATTACTTCACAAGGGTCAAGAAGCTATGGGACGAAATCGACGCCACTGACATAGTCCCAAACTGCTCCTGTAATTCTTGCACCTGCAAAGCATCTGAGAAATTTGCTGAGTATGTTCGACAGAGGAGATTGATAGAGTTCCTTATGGGTTTAAATGAGCGCTTCAGCGTGATTAGAGGGAATATACTCATGATGTCTCCTCTACCGAGAATCGACCAAGTCTTCTCCCTCCTTGTTCAAGAAGAACGACAAAAGCATCTTACCAGTCCAAATGAAGTTAACTCGCTGTCTTTCTCGGTTGAGCAGAACAAGAAATCAGGAGCAAGATTCACGAGTCAAAACCCTAGGCGAACTAATCTCCAGTGTACACATTGCAACAAAATGGGGCACACAGAGGAACGATGCTACCAGAAGATTGGGTTTCCCCCGAATTGGAGAAACAACAAAACAAGAAGAAGTAGTGCGAATGCCGCTGGAACCCTAGATGGAAAAGATGAAGATCCAAAGATGGCCACAAGAGATCCATTTGGAGGAATCCTATCCTAGGAACAAATGAACAAACTCTATGACTTCATGAGCAAAACCAATCCAAATAAGGAGGGCCAAGCTCCTGATGCTTCTCAAGGTGGATTTATTGGTAACGATTTCTGCCCTAAAACTATTTTAACATGCACAAAGGTTCCCTACAATAACATTCGCACTGCTCATGTTAATTATGATACAGAATGCAAATCTTGTTCAAATTTGTGTTTAACTTGCATGAAAAATCATTCTGTCGAATCTTGTGTGACTTGCATAAACAAGGATTCCTTGATCTGTTCTCGATGTAGTAATTATTTTATTGGCCAAACAGAAAGAGAGATCAAAACTAAGAAAACTAGTAACTCACTCAATACTGAAAAACAAGTTGTTTTTGAACCCACTGACTGGATTTTAGACTCAGGTGCTTCCAACCACATGTGTGGACATCTGAAGCTCTTTGATAGTTATAACATTCCTGAAAACTATCACACAGTGGGGATGCCAGATGGGCACCCCCAAATTGTAAAGATAATTGGTAATATAAAAAATCAATTCTCTGATTACACTAAGAAATGTTCTTCATGTGCCCGCTTTCAAATTCAATCTCATATCTGTTAGTAAATTAACTGAGTCATTAAAAGGAAGCTTTATTTTTTATTCTCAATCATGTTTTTATCAGGACTATGAGAAGAAAGATCCGGTCAAAATTGGGAGTTTCAGACGTGGTCTTTATATCCTAGATTGTGAATGTGATAGAAGAATCAAAGGGGGTCATTTTTCTTTGGCTTGTAAGGATAAACCTGTTAGCTTAGGTTTTGATTGTAGTGATAAACTGAATCTATGGCACCACAGATTAGGACACATTCCTAAGGACAAGATTCTTAAGCTTGACCTTATTGACTCTGTATACGAAAGTAAACAATTTGTTTGTGAATCCTACAGTAGATCCAAAAGTCATAGATTGCCTTTCAATTCCAATGTAGACAGAAAATATGATTTATTTGAGTTGATACATGTTGATCTATGAGGGCCATATAAGGTTGGAACTTATGATGAAAAATTTTATTTTCTTACCTTGGTAGATGATAAGAGCAGAGCAACATGGGTACCCCTGTGCTCAAACAAAAGTGAATCTTTTAATATCATTGTCATGTTTTTCAGTATGATTAAAACTCAATTCAAAAAGGCTGTTAAAGTTTTAAGAACCGACAACGCATATGAACTGGGAAGTTCTAAACATGCTGCTGAGTTTCTTAATATACATGGTATTATGCACCAAACATCATGCACCTACACCCCGCAGCAGAATGGGATTGTAGAATGAAAACATAGACATCTCCTTGAAATGGCTCAAAGTCTTATGTTTCATTCCAATCTGCCCTTAAAGTTCTGGGGTGACAGTGTACAAACTGTAGCTTATTTAATTAATAGAATGCCTCTAAGTAGCGTTGATAATAAAAGCCCCTTTGAAATCATCTACAATGCTAAACCAAATTATCATGATTTAAAATGTTTTGGGTGTCTTTGCTTCGCTAACATCAACAAACCTCAGCATGATAAATTTGCTTCAAGATCTATCAAAGCTATTTTTCTTGGTTACCCACAAGGTAAGAAAGCATACAAACTGCTTGACTTGGATAACAACAAGATCATTTATAGCAGGGATGTTATATTTCATGAAAATCTTTTTCCCTTTAAAGATAAATGTTTCAACAAGGAAGAGGATGATTGCAATATCAAAAGCATGTTTAATCCCTTTGTAAGTGATTCTGATGATAACAACAGAGAGGACTTCAATATAAGACAGGTGTAGACACCAAAAATTCTCACCCGTTTTATATTAAAACCAAAATACAAAAATAAACATGCTTCTAGAAATAGGGTGGTCGTCCCCATTTTCAACTAAAGAAATTTCTTTTTCTCCGATGTTTAAAATCTCACATTCCTATGGAAGAGGAGCACGAGCCTTTATATATATATATATATTATTTTATTTTATTTTAATTTTATCTTATTTTATTTTTATTTATTTTATTGTAATCTGTTTTTTTAAACTACTTCATTTTCTATACTTATTTTTGTTGCTTTCGTTTTAAAATATTTTGCTATTTTATTATTACCTTGCATTATTTTATGTACTCGATTGATTCATACTTTTTATTATTATTTATTATTTCCTTTTGATTGTCTCGTTGTTTTATCATTGCCATTTCCGTCATTTTATGTAACTTTTACTACTGTTATTTTATCTATTTATTTTATTTGTTTTCATCTCCCCTTCACGGGTGTTATTTTTCATCATTTCATGCACATGTGCTATTCCTTTATTTATGTCTCATTACGTTTTGAATCATATATGTATTTCACAATTTCTTGTCACTATATTATTGTTCTCATTTTATAGTATACTTTCCTTTTGAGTTGGTAGCATTTTTAGAATAGTTATCCCAGTTCGGGCTAAAGCTCTAGTATTAGTTTCTCCCATGAAGATATTGATTTCCGACTCAGCATAGCCGGTTAGCATACTCTCCATATAACCCAATGGTTCTGGGTTCGATTCCTAACTAGGGCATTTTTTTTAGTTCTCGTTTAGCTCGCAATGCAATTTTGTTTTATGGTCTACTGTTATAAACCGAAATTCACCACAGCTCAAGTGGTCAAGGTGTGATGGGCATTGCTTGAAAACCAAAGTTCAAAACCCGGCAGAGCATGACCAGTTGTTTTTATTCTTCCTGCCCAACACCTCTCCTTAAAATTTCTTTTTTTTTTCATTCTAAAACAACATAGAACCCTACAGTATGTACGTTTTCTGGAAAGAGCCGGTTACAACCCAAGCAGTATGGGTTTTATTTTTTGAAAGAGCCGATTGTCCCCCCAGTCTTCTCTCGATGAACTCCTCGGTACTCAAAACTGAAGAAGCTGGGAAGTTACCCAACTCCATTAATAAAACCGATCCATCTTCATCCTTCCAGACCAGAGGAATCGCCATTGCGAAATCACCTTCCTCCTTCTCCCTGCCTTGAATCGCTACGAAGAAACCTCATCCTCCATCGTTCGCACCGCCATCGTTCACCAGAAACCTTGTCTCCTTCGATCTTCCATCCTTCATTCGTTCTCCCGTCTTGAATCGCCCAGAAAACTCTCCCCGAGAAGACCGCCACCGCCACCAACGCCCATCTTCTTCTTCCTCTCGGACTCGAATTAGTAGAAACTAAAAAAAAACTTCAAAGAAAATCCTCCACCGTCTTCGAAATCTTCTCCCGCTTTCGAATCGCCACCCTACGCCTCTGAACTTCCTCCTTCACCGAAACCCACCACACTTTTGATAAACTTCCCTCCTCTGTAAATCATCGGAAACTATCTGATTCTCTTCTCGTGTCGATTTCGGTTGGTTTCGGGTAACAACAGAGTAAGTTTGGCGCTCTTGATTCTTATTTCCTTTGCGCTTCGGGGCGATTTTGAGTTCTCCAGTTTCCTTTCTCTTTCGGTATTGCATATCGACGGATGAATTCCTTACCCAGTATGGGTTTTAGGGTTCACGGGGTCGAACAAGATCGAAACTCAGTTATACCTCTTCGGACTATGGTCGTGTTGCGACGTACTCTCTTTCAGAGTTCCAAAACTTGCTTTATTTTAAATATTTCAAGCCTATTTCGGTATTCTTGTTTTAACTTCGTTTATTCCATGCTATCTATCTTGTTTAAATTTTTCTACTCTCTTATTATTGCGTTAACAATTTCGTTCTTCTCTGGGTTCACCCGACAGGAGTTTACTTCGACCTCCGAAGTGAATTACCATTTTGTTTACTGAGATCTGTTCACGCTTTCGCATTGGTTATGCTGGGACCACTATTGTGATGGTGAGGAAGTCAGTGTTGTGCGAGAGGTTTGTTCTAAACCTGTAACACCCCTCAGATTAACACGTAATAGTCACTCACGTCAACAGATAATAAAGCGTCTTACAGCGGAAAATAAACAACGGCATTAAACTCACTCGGGTGTCACTTGCCGTTACTCGCCCATGCGAGTAACGAAGCAGAACTAAATCCAACAGCTAGAATACACATCACTACTAAACCGCTGTGATAACGAGATATCCCTATACATCATACTAAGTCCACATCCATAACAGTAGACAAGTGAGCATCTATTTCAAATCCCAGATAAATGCAACATTACCATCATACGTCTACAGCCTGGTATCGTTATACAATAAATTCCTTACGCAATAATTGAATTAATCCTATCTACCCTGTTCCCGCACTTCGGCTTCAACGAAGATCAACAACCTGCACAATAAGTGTAGTCTCAGCGATAGACGCTGAGTATGCCGGATCTGGACCCTATTGGTCACTTGTCATTTTTAACCGTCTTGATATTAGATTGATTTCATGCTTTATCATTTTACAGATATAATAAATACTGTAACGACATGCATGATTATATAACCATTCATCCAATCCAAACAGTCATGTACAAATATACACAACACAATCACACATCATACAATACGGCAGCATTAGTAAATCATACGTCTCATTTTATCATCATGTATTACAACATTCGGCCCCCGGAGCCTCACATATCATTTGTTTTAGTTAGCACTGTCGGGCGTCAGTTAGGACAACCCGAAATATATTCATTTGGACAGTAGTCCCACGTACACACAAGGTGCTCACTTCCCTGATCATCCGAAGACTCTGGGACTATTTCACTTTGCCTTTGTAAAGGCGTCCATTTAGGTGGCCAAGGGCCTGGTGCCAACGGTAGCACACTCCGCCTGACGATCTATGTAGGCTCGTTCAGGATTAACTAGGGTAAACCCGATACGGGATAACCCAAGAGATCTCTACGTCGACCAGCAGCCAGTGACTGTCTGGATTAAGGTACATCATCACATTCATTCACACTCCACTGTTAACTTCGTTAGTTAGATAGTCATTTACAGTTTTAGTTATGGAGTACATCACTTAATTTGTTGGCTGCCCTATGGGTCTTACGCATGCCTAGAATTATTCTAGGTAGTATTCACGTTCGAGTCAAAGCTCTAGAGACCGACAATGTCGTGTCCCGTTCCTAAGTGTTTTACTTAGGTTTTAACTACATACTTGTAATACTTAACGTATTCGGTCAGGTAACAGTGGTCACAATCACACATTTCACATATGTAGTTTTGTATAAGTCGATCTATAGTCGACGTAGTGTTAGTCCCGTAGGACGTTCGTGCATAAATAAATAATGCAGTAAACATAGCTACTCATCACACACATAAATCACATACATACATTCACCCAAGTTATTTATCAAAGAAATCCGAGCCCGAGGAATTCCTTAGGACAACTCGGATCAAACCCCTTTACATACCGTATACCGTGTCGAGGTCGCGCAATGTAGACCACTAAGTTTACTCGAGCGCACATGTCTAACAGGCGATCTAACAATACGAAGAACGCTATATGTCAATCCACGTGACAGTATGATTCGGTATCTCCGAATAATGTCTGTAATCCCGGTACTACGCCCCTAGATTTTTAACTGTTACCAGTTAACGTATAGTCATCTTAAAAATTCCTTACTTGCAGTAAGTATTAATATTCGGTTTAACATAGACGTCGGTTTTTATTCGAACGTTGTGGTTAACGGTTTCAAACATAAGAATTGTACCTTCCCATCCCGTCATATTTATAAGCGTTACACTTAATATGAATTCATCAATTCAAATGTCATAACACATGCGTAGGTATATGTTATAACCTATAGTTGCATGCACGGTTATACTTTATAACCTACAGTTGTATGCGTTCCATGCAACGCTAGTCTATAATGTACGATAGATTGTTATTCCTCGGTATACCTTATATTACTCAACTTCTCATTTATGTAGCAACTTGCATTCATTTAAAACTTTATGACAGTATGGTATACAATTATACTTACAAGTTAACATTTATCATTAACTACTATATGGTTTGTAAACCATATCATATACGCATATTATTCGCGCTAGCATTTATATGTGTATACAAATTAGTTTCTAATGAAGTATGAACTTTATATTATGTATATATATATATATTATTCCTTGTGCAGGGTTTATTTAACCATTCCAAATCTTATATTAACCATAGCATTTTGTGTCATTGTATACCATAGTTTATATTTTCATTCCGATATATATAATGTGTATATATATGTACACTAGCATGTTAGTCTTTTACAAACTATGTTTTTAACCACATAACATTTTTTTGTGTTATACTTATATCATGATATCATATGGTATGATATCCTATGTCATTAAACTTTATAACATATGGTTTTGGTAAGTATATATATTTGTACCGAACATAGTGTATACATATAACACTCTTACACTTCTTCATTCCCAAAATTTCCATTAATCCCAATATACCCGCATAACTCATACCATGTTATAAATCCTTTGTTTTATAGCATCAAAACTTTGTAATCAATATATACCCCAAGGTTTTATAACACTTGTTATGATTACCGGAAACGCATATCTTTTTAATTCCCTTCCATTCAACCCTATACTTTTCATATTTACTGCTTTAGCACAACCCTCTTAATATTTTTACCTACATTTGTTACATCATCCAAACATTACAATAATTATAACATATAGTTTGTATATGTTATTTTCTTCCATATTACCGAACAGCCCATAGCTGTTTGGTAGGTTTCTTTTCCAGCCACTATCTTTTCCTTATTTACCAAATAACCACATATATCATCATGATGTTTATACATGTGTTATACTATATGTTTCTAATATTCATTACGGAATATAATCTATAGTTTCTTACCATTATTTGCGCACAGCTCCATGAACTTTTAAAAATCTTATTTCCGCCCACAAATCCTTTCCCTTATTTTCATTTGGCCCCCTTCTTATATAATACACTTTCTATTTGTCACAAAAACATATATTATACACTTTTATTAATATACCCACTTATATAACTCCAAATATTCCCAAATTTAATACTCAAGATATAAACCATCATATTAACCAAACTACACCTCTACTTCTCAGTATTTACATTTTATACCCCATAAGTTTTATAAATTCAACATTCCACTTATAATGTTAACATAAGTTCATAAATTAATTATTTATAACATTAAATTTGGTCAAGACTTTTATTTTGGTCAATGTTGACCCAATATACACTAGTTTGACCATGGGTTCATGTATTTGCGGTTGTGACCACACTTCCTCAAAATTTTACCACTTGACCCCCATACTTTATAAAACTCAATAAAATTCATAGAATATCTCTTTTAACACATAGTTTTCGATTTTATTCATATCCAGTCTCTAAAACTTATTTAGATTGCAATTCAACCCCAAACTATTTCGGTAATCTATATTTTGTTCTAAATTCATTTTAAACCCATTTTTAACTTAACATAGCAATTAAATTAAATGGCCTAAAATGTTTGGCCTTGCTACATTAATTTACATTGGATAAAATTACACATAAATGTTATAAAAAACTTTATTGCTTATGGTTTAATATATAGTTTTCCTTTAATGTTTCCTGAAATCATTTAATTAATTCCTATGACATTATATGTCATCTAAACCTTATATTACCAACCAATAAATGTTTTAAAACGTTATAGTACATAGTTTAGCTATTTAGGACCATGTTTGGTCTCGGCTTATTTCCCTTGCCCCCATATATTTTATAAATTAAGTTCTTAGCCCTTATTTAATTTCTTTGACCTTATAGGTCATTAATAAACCAAACTAACGAACCAAAAATGTTATTTAACATTTTAATACATAATCAAACCATATCACCCCCATAAAACCCACGGCTGCTACATTAATGTAACAAAATGCCATAAAAAAACATATCATAATATAAGCTAGGATTTCTCACCTAGCTTTTAAGCTTCAAGCCACCAAAGCTCTCCAAACTGGCTTACACCTCTCGCCATAAATTTCAACATGGGATTTATTCAGTTTTTGAAGTGTTAATAACATAACCTTAACATATACTCCTTAGGAGGTATTAACACTCACTTGTGTATTTTTTTTTTGGACTGGTTTCCCCATGGTTTGCGCATGGAGTTCTCCATGGGTTTGCAAGCAACCTTCAAGGCAGAAAAGCACACACATAATAGCCATGTACACAAGGCTACTGTAAGTTGTTTTACGCTTGAAAAGTACATGCTATATACCTTAGTTTAGAGCTGGTTTCAAGGCTTGTTACGCCTGGTTTTAGTGGACAAAACATGTGTTAATTACCACTTATATTTGTATACACTACCGGTAAGAACAGAGAGGGAAGGGTGAGGTCTTTCCTTACCGAAGCAAGGTAGAACAGGAGTGTCCTCATGTGTTTTGATCCGTCATCCGTTGAGTAATCTCCTCTGGTTTTGGACGAGAAGGAAGCGAAGAGGGAGGCCTAGTGCAGCCTGGTTTTCACCGAGCAAAACAAGTATTAATGTACCACTCATATTAATAAGCATTACCGATAAGAGACAAGGGTAAGCAGTGGGTCTTTTTCCTCCTGTTTTTTTGTACGTGAAGGAGTAGAATACTAGTTGGAGAAACTGGAACTCATTACCGGTACTAGAGGAGTGTAAGGGGTAAGGTTTTTCCTTACCGATTTGGATGGGAGTTGAGCTCATCGTATGAGCATTATTACCGCATGAAGCATGGCACTTCCCCTCTCTGTTTGTACGTGATGAAACAGAAGAAGAGACTCAAGACATGCTAGCATTATTACTGGAAAGACATAGAAGAAAGTAGTAGGTATAGCTCACCGAAATGGTCAAGAAAGGAGGTTCACAACAGGGGTCTCCTGGGTTGTTTCTTCTGGCTTTTCTCACGTAAAGGAAGTAGAGAAAAGGCTTAATAAAGTCTGGGTACATTACCGGTAAGACAAGCAGTGTTTATGGGGGAAAAACTTCTTACCGATACAGATGAGGGTGGAGCTCTAACTTGGATCCTTTCCTTCTCTGAGTGCTGGGTGTTCTTCTCTGGTTTTCACATGAACACAACAAGAAGAAGACTTGGTACAGTCGGTTTCTACTGAGCAAACAAGGTATTAAACGTTACTCTTTTAGCATGCACTATCGGTAAGAGAAGAGGGATAGATAGTGAGTTTTCCCTTACCGAAATGGACGAAGACGATGAAGCTTCTGTTCTCGGACTTTCATCCTCACCAAGATGGGGTGTTCTCTCCTGTTTCTTCTCTGTTTGTGCGAGAAGATAGCAATGAGATGGGCTGGGATCCTCTTCTACATCAAGTAGCAGAAAGGAGGGTGGAGTATACTCTCGGTACTAGAGTAGCAAGGAAGAGCTGGGACGTTGCCTTATGATTCTGGAGCAACAAGGAAGAAAACCGGAACTGCTACTCCACGGTTTTCCTCTGCAGTTGGGTGTTGTCTCGGCTCTGTGTTGGAGCAGCAAGCATCGAGACTGGGAGATTCTCTCGGTTATGGGGCAGCAGAGGAGATGTTGGGACGTTCGCGATTGAAGAAGGAGAGTCAAGGTCCGACTTTCTAGCTATCTGGGGAACCTTTCCTGCTTGTAGATGCTGTCGGGTTGGACTCAGCAAGCAAGAACAGTGGCGCTCCCATGGGATGAAGAAGGTGTCAGGGTGTCCACCGAAAAGAAAGCATAAATGGCTATGGGTAGTAGTGCGTGTAGTAGGCTAGAGTGTCGAGTGAGAATTGTCCTCTAATCGAAGTAGGTAGGGGTTGTCGGATGGGACAAACAGGGATGGAGCATATCGGTTGTTTTTTTTTGTTCTGTTCGAGTAGTCACTGTACTAAGGAAGAAGAAGGAGAACGATTCTATACTGAGTGAGTTTGGTTTTCTTTTTGTAGTACCCGATTGAATTCAATACTAGTTTTAATTCGAGGGTGTTAGTGACTGAATTCGAGCACAGCTCAAACGGTTAAGGCTTCGGGAAGGGTACGAAAGGTCTCGGGTTCAAATCCCGTCTAGAGCATGTTTGCTCTTTTTCTTTTTTTCTTTTTTGTTTCAGCCTTCTTTATGCTTATTCCTTGTATATGTGCGACTGTATTAATATGTCGCGTTTTTTTAGTTGTATATACGTATATGTAAGCGGTTGTTTTGTTATGTCACGTTATTAATTATACCTATATATGAATACGACTATTTTATTTGTCGTGTTTTAGCTATATGTTTTCGGTCATATGTACCAATGCGACTATACCATCCTGTCGCGTTACTGGTTATATGTACAACGTTATAATATTGTAACGTCGTCATATTTTCGGACATGTATGTGTTCGTACAAAATTTAATTCTTCGTTCGTTCACAAGTTGTTATATGCTCATAATAATGTACGCATTCCCCTTAATCTAAACCTTACTCCATAAGGTTTTATATGCTTAATTATTTAGGCCATAATTTAATTGGTTATATGTTCAATCCATATTTAATTAAGTAGGGGTATTTCAATCTACCCCCCTTAAAAAGACTTCGTCCCGAAGTCGCTTTACTTAATTAGGTGTATTAATAACTACCCATATAATCCCATAATGAATATCTATGTGATATTTCATTTACGCATATCGTGTTGTGCTAATACCGCACATAGCCCTCAATTGTGGCGTTAATTCAAACATATATGGATATAGGCGATCCATCAGCACCATCATTTCCTATCAGTTCTACCAACCGTGACAACCTCCCCGAGGTGTCATACCATATCATCATTCCACATTTCGTATCTAATTATTCGTTTCGCATCTAAGCGATACCCTAAGTAATCAATCTACAAGGTACAACAATATATATATCACAGTATCATAAAGAAAGTACTACACCTGGGTGTAAACATGCCATTAAGTATTTCATAAAATTCATACATACAAGTGCACATCTCACACAAACAAATCAACCACGTACGCCCCGCGTACCAAACAACACCAACAAAATGAACAAACAACATGACAAACAACGTATGCCCCACATACGAAACAAACCAACAATCAACATCGTGTGCCTCGCATACCCACAAACATATCAACAACCAACATCGTATGCCCCGCATACCCACAAACTATTGTATGCCCCGCATACGAAATAACAGAATTCAGTGCAAACATGTGCACAGCCAAGAGGCTCTACCCCCCTTAAAAAGGGTTACGCCCCCGTACCCCACAAGTATTCAACAGCCGCTCCACAAGGAGTGCTGGATAGTTGGCTCTTATAGAGTTCTCTGACTCTCATGTGGTGTTTTCACCTTTGGAGTAGATTATTCTCATATCAGAGAGATGGGTATGACTCTAGCCCCTTCGGGCTCTTAAATATATAAAGGGTGAGGCACGTGTTTGTGCTCTCTCCCGAATCGTTCTGATGGGCCCACTCGCTCCGTACAGAGGTGTAGACCCATGAATATAGGCTCGGTTGATTCCTTGTATTGTCGTATATCCCATCGTTCGGATTACTAGCATTTTCGCGTATCTTGTCTCATAGACTTTCAGCTTGAGTTTTCATATGACATTGGCTATTATTAGTACTTGGTGCCCTTTTGTACTTGATGCAGTAGCTTTCATGTCTACTTAGATAAGGATTGTCATCTGTGTCTCCTTGTGGTTTTGTTCCGGAGTAACACATTGTTGTAGTTATTTGATACTTGTTTCATGTTGATATATATTATATCTTCCCGTGTGTCGGGTTTGCATCAACGTTTGTATGGTTCTTCCTACCTCTTGCAAGGGGAACCTATATGTTGCGCTCGTATTAGAGTTCTGCAACTACATCTTCCATTTTATATTATTCTCTGTGAGTTTTACTCGTCTATGTTTGCCTACGTATTTATTATTGATAGGTGCTCATGTTTGTCGCTTCCGCGCGCATCACATTTAAGTCGATTCAACGGTTTGTTAGTTATTATAACGTTTATGTTCTTGTTAAAGCATCTGCTAGTACACTAGCTTTGTTTTTTTTCATTACTGCGTAGTTACGTGTTTGAGTTCACATCATTTGGTAGGTTCCTCTGGATTGCAAGAATTTGCATGATCCTTATGAGGGTTCTACGTATCATTCGTCCATGCAGTGGGTTTCCTGTTCTTGTTATCAGCGTTGTCACCTTCGAAGGGTCTCCTTGTCTTCACTGTGTATCGTCTGCTACTCTGTGTTGTAGGTTCTTGGTTCCTCTAGTCCGTTGGTTAACTGCGGCTCTTCTTGTCCATCTTCGAGGTAATCTGCATCACTCACTGTCTGTAGCACGGAGTTGACTACTTCTCGTATTCCTAACACTACTTGTCTACATGCATGGGGTACCATGCTGATACATTACTACTTACCTGACTAACCTATGAATAAGAGTGTCAGGCCCACATGCTCCTATCGGAGTGCGGTCGTCCCATGTCTCATTTAGTAAACTGGTAGCGTCCGTCACACGTCTATTGTGAAGTATTCTATTGTCAATCTCCCTTCTGATGGATGTCCTTGTTGTAGTTCGATGTTGATTGGTCCGCAATGTCGGTTATCTTGTCGTAGGTGCTAATGTTCTAGTAGTATGGTGGTAAGGTGGTTGAAACATTATTTTTTTGTTCTCTGGACTCATGTCCTTAGTAATGCATTAGAGGTAGCATTGGTTGTTAACCAGTTAAACGTTAAACGTTGGTTCGTCTGTATGGCTGCAACCGTTCATGTAGTATTCGTGCTGAGTTAGCGACGTCAGGTCTCATATCTCAATCACCTTGAGTGCTATACATAATCCTTTCCTCCAGGTTTAATCATAATCACATCCTAGCTATACTTCCCGTTACGGCGTAGGGTAAGTACTCATACTTGGGTATTCATATTTGTTCCTTGTTCCGTTTAATTGGGTGTATTATAGATTGCATGATTGTTTGAGCAATTTGGCTCTTCACTTCCCAACCATTCTCATTGATGGTACTGCATCCACAAAGGGTATGCCATTTCTCACTATTAGTGATTAGTATTACATGCTGGTATATACTCTTGGTATTCGTCTAGTAAGTAATGTCTTCGTTGTTACTTATTGTTTAGTGCTAGTTACTTGCAACTGCAGTTATTTATATTCTAAGTGCGCGGTTTGGCGCCTGCAAGTTAATCATCATTGTTATTCATATTACTTACAGTGTGTACCGTATCTCTCTTACTGCATTATATTAATTTAGACATGGTTATGTTAGTAATATACCCCGAAAGGTAATTGGAGTCGGTGTTCCCGGTCTCCTAGGCTTATGCCCCTCATTTGTACATTAGGTACTTGTTTACTTGCGCTATTTAGCGTTCGGTTTGAGTGTTTTGTAATATTGATTTTGTTGCCTGCCATTATTTTAATTTACACATCCATTTATTACTAATAGTCGTCACAACAGTGAACGATATGCCTTTAACACATAGTGTTATTTATCATTTTTGTATTGCAGAACGCCAGTGGCGGTAGTCATTCTTCTACTTTGAACTTGTCTCGTAATCAGTGTG
Source organism: Limonium bicolor (assembly GCA_023374045.1). Lineage (NCBI taxonomy): Eukaryota > Viridiplantae > Streptophyta > Magnoliopsida > Caryophyllales > Plumbaginaceae > Limonium > Limonium bicolor. The sequence goes on from CM041781.1 coordinate 130,371,339, forward strand.
ATCTGATAATACACATAAAACTTGATCTTGGCGTTTGTTCGTTTTTAATTGTACATAACCGTGTATGGCACTCCTTGGTAAGGGTAGTGCCCAGAGGTGGTAATTATTCATGCGTTCAGTGTTGATTCGCGTTCATTGTTGCGAAGGTATTGGTAATGGTCGTATTATGGCAGGATTCTCTTGTGTTCATCACAGGTTGGCGTATATATGAATATAGTTAGTGAACTATAAGTCACATTTATTATAAGGTTAAAATGCTATAACATATGATATGTATAACATTTTATTAAATATGTGGCAATATTGTAATAATGGAAAAATATTAGGAGTTGATGGAAATAAGAATTTTGATGTATATGCCTTCTGGAAATAATATAGTTTTTATTAAAGGTATGGGTTATAATACTTAATGAGAAAATTGGATTTATAAACTAAGGTTAGTATAAAATAAACCTTAGGAATTTTTAATGTATGACTGAAATGTTACAAAATATTAAGATAAAGTTCTTGATATAAATGGCATAATATAATGCAACAAATCAAATAATCATCTTACATTAAGATGATGATGAAAATGTGACATAAGATATACGAGAATAAATCATGAAATATAAATGTAAGTGAATAAATATAAATACTGCGCATACGATACAGTTGGAAACTATATGGTAGCGATCGTTATACGATCGTATTCTCTTCATAGTTTTATTTGCATGATTTAATATATACAACGTAACTGTTAATCGCAATTTCCTTATTTAATATCTTATTGCTAAATTGTTGCTAGTTGTTTGTAACTAGGATACTGCAGTTTTGTTTATCCTTACTATAATTAATTTTGGCAACTTGTGAAGAGTCTCAGAGTCATACGACCCTGGTGTGATCAGCACCAGTGTTGAACTAACCTTTCACCCCAATTTGTGGTTGGTTTTCCCTTGATCCCCGGGAATCAAGTTTCACCGTCCACTTCCAATTCAGCCATTAAATGGTTTGGTAATTAAATTATGTTATCTTGGCTCTTAAGCCGGTGTTATTTATTTCGTCTTTGTTCAGTAGTTTATTTGTTATGGGCTGGTGTGCTATTTTTATTTTATTTTTTTTTATTTTTTTCTTGCATTAGTCGGACTCGTCGGGTCCTTTAGAGGTTGTAGGCCTCATATCTTAGTGGTTTATTGCAACAATTGTAGTTCTGTAGTTTACTTTAGAGGTGTACAACTGTTTGGTGATCATTGGTAGCCATGGTGTTGTACCATTGGTCTACATAGTTTACAGGATTTGTTTGTAACGATGTTAGCAGTAGTAACTGTAGTCGTAGTTGTTTGCAGCACTTGCAGTAGCAAGTGCGCGGGGTAGACGAAATTACTGGTATGTTGTTTAAATCAGCGCTTGCAGTGGCAAGCGCGCCATGCAAGTAGAGTTGTCGGTTCCCGACTTGTTTGTCTCACTGCTGCATTGGTTGTTTAAGTACTGTTAGAGTGATTGTTCATGAAAAGACGACATTTGGTTTGGAAAATTTTCCTAACCCCATTGTCATTAGATTAACTAAGTCTTCCCTCACGTTAGACTCACAGTAGCATAACGCTCAAAATTTGTTTCTCCAGATGTGTCGTCACGACAAGGTTCTAGCGTCACTGTGTTGTGTGCACACTAGATTAGGTTTGGACCTTGAACATACCAGGGTATACTTACAAGATTTTTTTTTCTACGTTTTCAATATAATTTCCTTTTTGCATTTAGGTATCACGATACAATGGTATGGTGGCTAAAGGTCTCCATTACGGGCGACGGTCTCGTGGAGTTTATGGCGCTCCCGGTCCACTCGCCCCTGATGTTTTGGGTGATCCTTTCCACGACGTTACGGTAGTGGTTGTATTCGCCTCCAGTGGTGTCCATTGCTACAACGCTTGATTGTTAAGGGTGGTATGGTATTGAGTTTTTATTCATGTTACAGGAGTAGGAATTATTCATTCAGTGTGAGGGCGTTTAGACGGTCTGTTGGTCTTGGTAGCCCTCTTCCCTATATTCGGGGACTATATTCCTTGGTTGTATTATACTCATTGGGTTGTGGCGGGAGGGGCACTATCGGCGGTGGTCCGTACTGGACTTCCACATTAAAATGGGCTGTCGCCGATGTACTCATAACGTGTGTGTCCTCTCCTAGCTGAGCTCTCAGTGGGCCCTTAACGGGGATAATATTCCCGGGCTTTTATGCCCTTGGCTAGCTTCCTCGCTCACACCACCACTAGACTTCAGTATTCCCGCTCGTCTTTTCAATAACGCATCATATAATAATCAACTCATTTGTGCGCCTCAAGGGCTATCACTCGCAAGCCAGAGGCTTTGCTAACACATAATTCCATTTAAGTAAAGACGTTTCGTACCTCACAAACGTTTCCCAAGTCCTAAGCTCACTGTCTTAACCTAGTATCTCGTCATCAGAGCGGTACTCCGCTCTGATACCACTTTTGTAACACCCCTCTCAGATTAACACGTAATAGTCACTCACGTCAACAGATAATAAAGCGTCTTACAGTGGAAAATAAACAACGGCATTAAACTCACTCGGGTGTCACCTGCCGTTACTCGCCCATGCGAGTAACGAAGCAGAACTAAATCCAACAGCTAGAATACACATCACTACTAAACCACTGTGATAACGAGATATCCCTATACATCATACTAAGTCCACATCCATAACAGTAGACAAGTGAGCATCTATTTCAAATCCCAGATAAATGCAACATTACCATCATACCTCTACACCTGGTATCGTTATACAATAAATTCCTTACGCAATAATTGAAGTAATCCTATCTACCCTGTTCCCGCACTTCGGCTTCAACGAAGATCAACAACCTGCACAATAAGTGTAGTCTCAGCGATAGACGCTGAGTATGCCGGATCTGGACCCTATTGGTCACTTGTCATTTTTAACCGTCTTGATATTAGATTGATTTCATGCTTATCATTTACAGATATAATAAATACTGTAACGACATGCATGATTATATAACCATTCATCCAATCCAAACAGTCATGTACAAATATACACAGCACAATCACACATCATACAATACGCAGCATTAGTAAATCGTACGTCGCATTTTATCATCATGTATTACAACATTCGGCCCCCCGGGCCCTCACATATCATTTGTTTTAGTTAGCACTGTCGGGCGTCAGTTAGGACAACCCGAAATATATTCATTTGGACAGTAGTCCCACGTACACACAAGGTGCTCACTTCCTGATCATCCGAAGACTCTGGGACTATTTCACTTTGCCTTTGTAAAGGCGTCCATTTAGGTGGCCAAGGGCCTGGTGCCAACGGTAGCACACTCCGCCTGACGATCTATGTAGGCTCGTTCAGGATTAACTAGGGTAAACCCGATACGGGATAACCCAAGAGATCTCTACGCGCGACCAGCAGCCAGTGACTGTCTGGATTAAGGTACATCATCACATTCATTCACACTCCACTGTTAACTTCGTTAGTTAGATAGTCATTTACAATTTTAGTTATGGAGTACATCACTTAATTTGTTGGCTGCCCTATGGGTCTTATGCATGCCTAGAATTATTCTAGGTAGTATTCACGTTCGAGTCAAAGCTCTAGAGACCGACAATGTCGTGTCCCGTTCCTAAGTGTTTTACTTAGGTTTTAACTACATACTTGTAATACTTAACGTATTCGGTCAGGTAACAGTGGTCACAATCACACATTTCACATATGTAGTTTTGTATAAGTCGATCTATAGTCGACGTAGTGTTAGTCCCGTAGGACGTTCGTGCATAAATAAATAATGCAGTAAACATAGCTACTCATCACACACATAAATCACATACATACATTCACCCAAGTTATTTATCAAACAAATCCGAGCCCGAGGAATTCCTCAGGACAACTCGGATCAAACCCCTTTACATACCGTACACCGTGTCGAGGTCGCGCAGTGTAGACCACTAAGTTTTCTCGAGCGCGCACGTCTAACAGGCGATCTAACAATACGAAGAACGCTATATGTCAATCCACATGACAGTATGATTCGGTATCTCCGAATAATGTTTGTAATCCCGGTACTATGCCCCTAGATTTTTAACTGTTACCAGTTAACGTATAGTCATCTTAAAAATTCTTTACTTGTAGTAAGTATTAATATTCGGTTTAACATAGACGTCGGTTTTTATTCGAACGTTGTGGTTAACGGTTTCAAACATAAGAATTGTACCTTCCCATCCCGTCATATTTATAAGCGTTACACTTAATACGAATTCATCAATTCAAATGTCATAACGCATGCGTAGGTATATGTTATAACCTATAGTTGCATGCACGGTTATACTTTATAACCTACAGTTGTATGCGTTCCATGCAACGCTAGTCTATAATGTACGATAGATTGTTATTCCTTGGTATACCTTATATTACTCAACTTCTCATTTATGTAGCAACTTGCATTCATTTAAAACTTTATGACAGTATGGTATACAGTTATACTTACAAGTTAACATTTATCATTAACTACTATATGGTTTGTAAACCAATCATATCATATACGCATATTATTCGCGTCAGCATTTATATGTGTATACAAATTAGTTTCTAATGAAGTATGAACTTTATATTATGTATATATTATTATATATATATATATATATATATATATATATATATATTATTCCTTGTGCAGGGTTTATTTAACCATTCCAAAATCTTATATTAACCATAGCATTTTGTGTCATTGTATACCATAGTTTATATTTTCATTTCGATATACATAATGTGTATATATATGTACACTAGCATGTTAGTCTTTTACAAACTATGTTTTTAACCACATAACATTTTTTTTGTGTTATACTTATATCATGATATCATATGGTATGATATCCTATGTCATTAAACTTTATAACATATGGTTTTGGTAAGTATATATATTTGTACCGAACATAGTGTATACATATAATACTCTTACACTTCTTCATTCCCAAAATTTCCATTAATCCCAATATACCCGCATAACTCATACCATGTTATAAATCCTTTGTTTTATAGCATCAAAACTTTGTAATCAATATATACCCCAAGGTTTTATAACACTTGTTATGATTACCGGAAACGCATATCTTTTTAATTCCATTCCTTTCAACCCTATACTTTTCATATTTACTGCTTTAGCACAACCCTCTTAATATTTTTACCTACATTTGTTACATCATCCAAACATTACGATAATTATAACATATAGTTTGTATATGTTATTTTCTTCCATATTACCGAACAGCCCATAGCTGTTTGGTAGGTTTCTTTTCCAGCCACTATCTTTTCCTTATTTACCAAATAACCACATATATCATCATGATGTTTATACATGTGTTATACTATATGTTTCTAATATTCATTACGGAATATAATCTATAGTTTCTTACCATTATTTGCGCACAGCTCCATGAACTTTTAAAAATCTTATTTCCGCCCACAAATCCTTTCCCTTATTTCATTTTGCCCCCTTCTTATATAATACACTTTCTATTTGTCATAAAAACATATATTATACACTTCTATTAATATACCCACTTATATAACTCCAAATATTCCCAAATTTATTACTCAAGATATAAACCATCATATTAACCAAACTACACCTCTACTTCTCGGTATTTACATTTTATACCCCATAAGTTTTATAAATTCAACATTCCACTTATAATTTTAACATAAGTTCATTAATTAATTATTTATGACATTAAATTTGGTCAAGAATTTTATTTTGGTCAATGTTGACCCAATATACACTAGTTTGACCATGGGTTCATGTATTTGCGGTTGTGACCACACTTCCTCAAAATTTTACCACTTGACCCCCATACTTTATAAAACTCAATAAAATTCATAGAATATCTCTTTTAACACATAGTTTTCAATTTTATTCATATCCAGTCTCTAAAACTTATTTATATTGCAATTCAACCCCAAACTATTTCGGTAATCTATATTTTGTTATAAATTCATTTTAAACCCATTTTAAACTTAACATAGCAATTAAATTAAATGGCCTAAAATGTTTGGCCTTGCTACATTAATTTACATTGGATAAAATTACACATAAATGTTATAAAAAACTTTATTGCTTACTGTTTAATATATAGTTTTCCTTTAATGTTTCCTGAAATCATTTAATTAATTCCTATGACATTATATGTCATCTAAACCTTATATTACCAACCAATAAATGTTTTAAAACAGTATAGTACATAGTTTAGCTATTTAGGACCATGTTTGGTCTCGGCTTATTTCCCTTGCCCCCATATATTTTATAAATTAAGTTATTAGCCCTTATTTAATTTCTTTGACCTTATAGGTCATTAATAAACCAAACTAACGAACCAAAAATGTTATTTAACATTTTAATACACAATCAAACTATATCACCCCCATAAAACCCACGGCTGCTACATTTGTAACACCCCGTCCTAAGCCAATGGTGGTTATCGCAACTTAACAAACTATACTTAACGTCACAGCGGAATAAAGTAACACCAGGACCTAGCTACGGTCTAACCAACAAGAATTACCGTAATTTAAATATTTACAACCGTACATCCAAAATACATACACCATCCGAGTTTTAAGTATTCTCAAACCATATAATATATCTCATATTCCACTACTAACAGACGGGTGCACAGGCGCTACCCGTACTCAAAATAAAGTCCCACCTAGGGCTACCCGCTCCTACTCTTGTGGTGTGAATTCATCGGCCGCTTACCTGCAAGTGTAAAAACAGCCCCCAAAGGGAGTCAGCACGAATGCTGGTACGACCCTCCCATGGCCCCCAAGCTAACAGGGCTACGACGACTAATTGTCGATAGCATGGGAGTTGATTAACATGATAAGCATAAATAGCGCAATAAGCTTAATATGAAGCACAACAAACCAACACCACAATGAACATAATTAGCTCATAAGCAAACGAACGACTCAGGCGTTCCCTTAATAAGTGAGTTAGTTCTTAACCCCTTAGATCCACAATCTCCTTAACCTTATTCTTGCCAACCGCTCCACTAATAGATTGGTTAGCCCTTAGTTGTTGCTTATCTTTGTAGGGCTTGGTTAACCCTAGCCGGTAGCAGTGCACTATCCGACGATAAGCTACCTTTCTTAATTTATTGGGATGTAGGCTTGATCCCCCACGCCATCCTTAATGTGCCTCCCACCTCAAACAGTAGCCCGGGTGGTCGGGTCGATTTGTTGACCCTAGGCGACGAGTCTAATGACCAGTCTTATTTGGCAGTCGGATCTGATTCAGATACCGACCTCCCCCAATACACATGTGCCGGTACCATCCGGATTCCTCACTCCCACCCCAAGTTATGGTAGTGAAAGCCTTAATTACCAAGTGTTAGTTAAACCTTGACGAGTAAAACCAACAATCACCGATACTTAGTTCTTAACCTTAACTCAGTGAGTACTAAACTTAGTTAGCAACATTCTCAAGTCTCGTGGGTTAGTGTGGAGTAAACACATTCACATCGAATAAATTTGACCGGTTGCATGCTTTGTCTTGTCTTAGTCATAGCAAATAAACAGAGAGCACACAAGCCGAGGGACACCTCGTTAGCAAGCAGGTCACAGGAAGGACTGTACCGTTCACCGTCGATCGTTGTTTGTTTAAACCTTCTTCGGGGTCCCAATTCACAGACCTAAAACATTCATTCATTCTTAGGTTATTAGTTACTTGCACCTTACTTAACTCACTTAATCCTAAGGACTTCCATTCAATAACCTCTCAATCAAATCTTTATCACTTAGTCTTACAAACTAACTTTAAACACTAAAACTTATACTTAATCTTAACTTAATACCTTAAGTTCTTAGGGTCCCATCATTACTACCCTACCAAGGGCATACCTCATTACCCATTACCATTCTTAGAATTTGAAATTTCTTTTTTTTTTTTTTATTTTTTTGGCTCGACCGGACTTACCGACCGGACTTGCCAAGTCCGGTCCATTCCAGTACCCTTTTACCATTGGAAAATTCACTCCGAACCGGACTTACATGTCCGGTCGATGCCAGAGACTTATAACCGTACAAAATTCATGCCGACCGGACTTGGCAAGTCCGGTCCCATGTCCGGTCCATTCCAGAAACATTTTCCCTCACAAACACAAGCCCGACCGGACTTGTAAGTCCGGTCCCCCGTCCGGTCGATTCCAGAAACATTTTCCGGTAGTGTAACAGAGCCCGACCGACCTTGCAAGTCCGGTCCTAGTCGTCGGCTCCAAAAACTTGTTCTAAATTCTTTTTCAACTCCAAACTTCTCCTCATATATCCTAGTATGTTATAACCTCATTTGGGCACCTCAAATACACCTTAAGCCTCCTTAAAATACCTTAAATCATCCACCAAAATCCATCTTAGTCATTATGCATTTGTAATAAGCTAACACTTGTAATGCTTCCTCTAGGTTTCTAGGTGGTGGTTCATACCTAAGTGTAACCACTATGCCAAATGTTTTCTTCACCACTATACATCATCTCCCAAGCATCTTTCACTATCTAAAACTCTTTTAAACATTTACTTAAAGTTCCTTAACAAGCTAAACTTCCATCATCATCATCACATTACTTTCTTCCTCCTAGTTGTGCACCAACATTTGCCTAAGTCCTATTACTCGAATACATTCCCTTATTCCTAAACCTTCCATGGTGATACCTAAGTCATTATAAATCATCAAAACACCTTAACTTCACCCTTTTCATCAAGACAACCTATAGAACATTCCTAGTACTTCCTTAGTCATTAAATTCCCTTAGGATATCTCAAACACTTAAACTCTCCTTTAATTTTTCCATGGGTTCTCTATATATAGTACTTCCTAACACATGGTTTTTCTCCATCAACAACCATACCACACAAATTCTCATCACAACCCTTAACACCCAATTTCACTAAAACTTCACCACAATCATCATATAATGCTTAAACTTAAAATGCTTGGCACTTAGGCCCTTAAATGACATAATCTTAACCACTGAATTTCCACACATATATGCCTTCAACCTGCGAATACACTCACAAGGCTCCCATTGAAATAAATGCTTCTTGTACTTCACCTTTATTTCTTAAACTATCTCTTTTTCATTTGCTCCTTAGTCACAAGTTCACAAGAATAGTCATTGTTTCTCCTAGGTTTTATAGGACCTCCAATTATAAACTGTACACTAAACTCATCATATACCCACATCTCATTCCCTTAAACACAAGACACCTTAAGGTAAGTAATTTACCTTTGTTTCTCACAACTTAAAAGCTTTTTCTCCTAGGTTTTCTTTGTCAATCTCGTCACCAATGTGATTCTCCTTGCCAATGTTCTAACCAATATCCAATGACTCCAATGAGTACTAGATAACACATTAACCCTAAGGACAAACCCAGGTTTAAAAAAATATTTTTAAGGTATTAATGTGATTGTTTTACCTTGGTTTCTCAAGACAACCTGGATGTGAAGCAAGGAGACCTTCTCTCTCCTTTGAAGAGTAGAAACAAGCTAGAACAACGGCATAAACATGAGTCCCATGAGTATTATTTTTCGTCATTGAAGAAAATGGGGAACCTACTATTTTCTTACACTTTCTTTACCTTAAGAGAATGGAGATGCCAATGGAGTCTCCAAACTTGAATTTCCTCCTCTAATGGTGGTTTGACTTGGCACCAAAATGAAGCTCTTGAAGTTTTGAAAAGATAGAAAGAGGAGCTTGAGCTAACTAGGAAGAATATGTATTTTGTTTTGGATTTGGACTAAAATGAGCAAGATGTGTGCAAGAGAGTGGAGCTAGCATGGAAGGAGCTTCACGTTAATGGAGAAGAGAAGAGAGCAAGAAATCGTGTGAGACAAGGAAGAATGAAGAGGGAGGAGGTAAGCAAAATGTGATATTTATCTTAAAAGGTGAATAGTACTTTATGCTTTATAACTTACTTATTTTGCTTGTATTTACTTAGCTAGATACGTGTGGTGAGTCACACTAAAAACCGGCCCCTTTAGTGAATGAGGGTAGTTTAGTCTTTGTTGACCAAATGTCTCACTTATATAGACTTATGTTATAAACTAGCTTAATTAATTCACTATTCATCAAAAACAAGGCACATTGTTGTGAAATTTTTGATTTCCCATTGATATAGACCTCCAAATGTGATACTATATAGTACACATATTAATTAAAGAGTAATGATGGACATTTAGCCATTCAAAACTCATTTACAAGACAATTTTTCAAAAACGTGCTTTAAGACTCCTTAAAGCACATTTTGTGTTTTAACTAGTTTTCAAGCTTGGTTTTCTTTGGTAATTGACTTAAAATGACCATTAGGATATTACTAAGGTCTTAGAACAATATTTGGGTACTCTCCCATGTCTCTCCAAGCTTAGAGCACGTTTTGCTTAAACTGCTCTTTTGGTGTTTCCTTATATTTTCTTTGATTAGAAATGTTTCTTAATGTTTCTAAGGCATTATTTAGCCTTCTTATATCTTAGTTTATCATTTAAACACCATATCTAAGTTTGGGGTATTTCAATCTACCCCCCTTAAAAGAACTTTGTCCTCAAAGTTCACACATGTGTTTAACCATTCACGGTACACAGTTCTCTTAATCTTAATACCACATCTTATATTCACATTCATACATCTCAAGACTCAAAGGTCAATCTCATACAATACATAAGTATTATACATAACTCAAACTTACACCAAAGTGTAGCAACTTACACAAATCCACATCTTAAACAACCAAACAAACGACAAACATGATCGTTTCCTAACTCAAAAGCGAGGAAGCTCTACCCCCCTTAAAAAGGGGTACGCCCCGTACCCTATACAGACGATCTAGTCAGTAAATAAAGAAGGGTATTTCGCCCTCATCTTATCCTCTAATTCCCACGTGGCCTCTTCGACATCCTGGTTAGACCAGAGAACCTTCACCAGTCGCACTGACTTGTGGCGAGTGTCCCTAGTCTTCTGTCCAAGATTCTCTGAGGAGTCTCCACGGATCTCATATTTGGTTCTAAAGTCAACCTCTCAGGTTCTAACACATGGGAGGGGTGGTGCATGTATTTCTTTAGCTGTGAAACATGAAAAACATCATGCACTTTACCCAGCTCAGCAGGTAAATTCAACCTGTAAGCAACCGGGCCCACCCGCTCCGTAATCTCATAAGGACCAACAAATTTCGGGCTTAACTTGCCCTTCTGCCCAAACCTGAATACACCCTTCATCGGTGATACTCGCAGAAATACCCGGTCGCCCACTGCGAACTCCAGGTCCCGTCGTCGAACATCAGCATACGACTTCTGCCTATCTTGAGCAGCTTTCATGTTCTCCTGATTTGCTGAACTTCAGCCTTAACTTGTTCTAAGTACTCTGGTCCTATAATGACCGTCTCACTCGACTCATCCCAGCAGAGCGGTGTACGACATGGTCTACCGTACAACGCTTGAAAAGGTGCCATCTTGATCGAAGCGTGATAGCTGTTGTTGTATGAAAACTCGATCAGATGCAATCTGTCAATCCAACTGCCCTGGAAGTCTAAGGCACATGCTCTCAGCATGTCCTCGAGTGTCTGAATAGTACGCTCAGTCTGACCATCTGTCTGAGGATGGAACGCGGTACTCAGTTTGAGTTCTGTACCCAACGCTTCTCTGGTAGCTCTCCAGTACCTCGAAAGGAATCTGGTATCTCTATCTGACACTATGGTCTTTGGTATGCCGTGATGTCTCATGATTTCTTTCTCAAATAACTCAGCTAATTTGGTCACCTTCCAAGTATCCTTCATCGGTATGAATCGGGCTACTTTGGTAAGGCGATCCACCACACCCATATCATGTTGAGACCTCCCCTAGCAGGTGGAAGCCCAACTACGAAGTCCATGGAAATATCATGGAACTTCCACTCCGGAACTGGCATCGACTGTACCATTCCGCCCGGTCGTCGGTGCTCGAATTTCACCTTCTGGCATGTGAGACACCTCAAGACGAACTCGGTAACATCTGTCTTCATCCCCGACCACCAGAAGTATCTCTTCATGTCTTTATACATTTTAGAGGCTCCCGGATGGATGGAAACTGAAGAACAGTGTGATTCTCTAAGTATACGGTCTTTCAGATCCGTGTTACCTCGTGGTATGCATAACCGGCCCTTAAGTCTGATCAGATCATCATCATGAAGTCTGAAGTCGTATTTCTGACTCTCAAAGGTACCATCTGTCAGCTTCTGTCTGACCTCTCTCATATACTCATCAGTCCTCTGAGCCTCTCGCACCTCATCAACCAAGCTGGAGAAAGAAACTAGCGAATGGAGTGAGTGTGCTCGACGGCTCAGGGCATCTGCTACAACATTGGCCTTCCCTTCTTTGTATTGGAGGTCAATGTCATAGTCTTTCAGAAATTCTAACCATCTCCTCTGTCGAAGATTTAACTCCTTCTGAGTGAATATGTATTTCAAACTTTGTGATCGGTGTAGATCGTGACACTAACCCCATATAAGTAGTGGCGCCATATCTTCAAAGCGAAGACTACAGCTCCCAGCTCTAAATCATGTGTGGGGTAGTTCTCCTCATGTTTCTTCAACTGGCGTGAGGCATATGCCACCACCTTGCCATGTTGCATGAGCACGCAACCCAGCCCTCTGCCGGATGCATCACAATAAACCTCAAAGCCCTCTGTACCGTCTGGAATAGTCAGTACCGGTGCAGTGGTCAGTGAGTCCTTTAAGCGCTGAAATGATCTCTCACAGTCGACTGTCCATAGAAATGGTGCATCTTTCTTCATCAGACTGGTCATCGGCTTCGCGACCTTGCTGAAATCTCTAACAAATCTCCTGTAGTAACCTGCCAGACCGAGAAAGCTCCGGATGTCGGTAACAGTCTTCGGCCTTGGCCAGGTACGTACGGCATCAATCTTTGCTGGATCCACTGCGATCCCAGCATCTGAGATGACATGACCTAGGAAAGAGACCTGGTCAAGCCAAAACTCACACTTGGAGAACTTAGCATATAGCTGGTTCTCCCTTAATATTTCCAACACCCTCCTCAAATGTTCCTCATGCTCAACCTTAGACTTTGAATATATCAGAATATCATCAATAAAAACCACAACCGACTTGTCCAGCTGCTCCCGGAACAAGCGGTTCATCAGATCCATAAACTTCGCTGGCGCGTTCGACAAACCGAACGGCATCACTGTAAACTCATAGTGGCCGTATCGTGTCCGGAATGCCGTCTTCTCAATGTCTCCCTCCTTAATGGCTATCTGATGATACCCCGATCTGAGATCAATCTTGGAAAACACAGATGCTCCCTTCAACTGATCGAACAGATCGTCAATGCGGGGTAGTGGGTACTTATTCTTCACTGTCACTGCATTCAGCTCTCTGTAGTCGATGCAGAGGCGGAGACTACCATCCTTCTTCTTCACGAAGAGGACTGGCGCTCCCCATGGTGACACACTTGGTCTAACGAATCCTTTATCCAACAAATCTTTCAGTTGTTCTTTTAACTCAGTCATTTCTGCCGGAGCCATACGGTATGGTGCTTTGGCTATCGGTCCGGTACCAGGTAGCAGCTCAATGGTGAACTCTACCTCCCGAGTGGGTGGCATGCCGGGCAGTTCCCGTGGAAATAAGTCGGGGAACTCCGACACTACCGGTAAGTCGGGGTCGAACTCAGGGTCTCTCTCTATGTCCTGTACATAGCAGAGGTATACTTCTTCCTTTCTCCTTAATTCTCTATGCATTGCCATGGCGGTGATGATCTTAGTCGAAGGCTCTCTGGGCCTCTGGCGGTATGATATTGTTACCCCAGACGGACTCCTGAGCAGCAATCTATGCTCGGCGCAGAGGATACGTCCCTTGTGCCGCTCCAACCAGTTCATCCCGAAATAACATCAAATCCTAGCTTACTGAACTCAATGAAACTGACTGGGAAGTCTTCCCCCTTAATGCTGATGGTGGCTCCTCGGTAACGAGTGCAACGAACCTTCTCCTTAGACGGGAGCGTAACCGTGAAGTCGGGTAGCTCCTCAGCGTCTAGCCCCAACCTGCTCGCAAATGATGCCGAGACAAAGGTATGCGAGGCCCCTGAGTCGAAGAGAACTGATGCCTCAATCCCATTGATCGGAAAGGTGCCGGTGAGGATAGTACCGCTGGCGTCGGCCTGTGCCTCTGTAAGTATGCTTAGTGCACCTTCCGTACCGAGTCCATGACCTAATTGTGTTCACAAGCTCCATGAGTATTGATGGTATAACAAGAGTCGTAACAATTTATATGAACAACACTGTTATTTTATTTATGACCATCCTGTTTACAACATGTGCTTCAATCTTACATCTCATTTCTCATCTCATTCTAACATTACATGGCTAATATTGTCTAAAGGTTAGGTTTAATTCCCTGGTCTCATATGCGTCGCATTGATTACTGCTGACGGTGCCGTGTTCAGCTTGATTCTCTTAATCCCATGGTATAACATCCTTGATTCTCCTCCCAAAATTAATACATCACCTGACTTAAGTACTATCTTATCTGCACGGTCCGCACGCTTCTGCTCGCCGTATAAAAACTCCGCATCTCCAATGGACCAAGACACTACGGGTATCCCTCTTTCGAGAGACTCCGTTGTCTCGTCCTTATCCTGGTGTAGTCCCAGTTTCCCATCTTTTTCGTAGAAGTTTATAATGCAAATGTCTGGTTGGATGTCTGGAATCGGTTCAGCCTCCAACTGCTGAGCGATTTCCACGACTTGTGTAATAACTGGATGGAACTCTTCGGGTATTCCCGGTGGTGAGACTCCATCTTGCTCCCTCATGGTTTGGTAGTTCTTGGCATACGGATTCCAATCCTTGCCCAAGCTCATCATCTTTAATTTCATCCTTGCTCCCCCTGGGTACTCCGGTGTGTAAAAACCTCCCGGTCCCATTCCTAGTTGATTGCATCTCCTGATGATGGCTATTTGTGCTTCGGGTGTCAGGTACCCCCTTAATAGAATCATACCTGGGCGGATAACCTGACATTGTTCGGTTGGAAAGTCTATGATTTCGATGTCGGTGTGCTCCGGGTTAGGTGTAGATGGTATTGGGTAGCAGATGTTGAATCTTCCTAGAGTGATAGTAGGTTATATCTCACTTAAGTTCTAATCTCATCTTATTCTTACTTAACTCATTTATTTCACCAAACATGCATGATAATGCGGTAAGCAGGTAGTTTTATTACTAAATGGTTATAGTGGTACCTGGCCTCGATGAGGGCTCAGGCTCATCGTCCCGGTCCACCATGTGTAGAGTGGGTCCCGACTTCTGGGTCACCCTCGGGTTCTTGTCTGCAGCTGGTTGCCCCTCCTCTGACCGTCAGATCCAGATCCCTGATCAGCCTTGGCCTTAACCTTAAAACTGGGTCTGTAATTCTTACTCTCCGGATTCCCGTAGCACTCATATGCTCGGTGTCCAAGTACTCCGCAAAAGTTACACTCCACCTTATTCCCTTTACAGTCGAGCCCGGGGTGGTCCTTGTGACACCACCTACAGATGAAGCGTCGCTGGTATCCACCACCGGCTCCTTTCTCAGTCTCAGATCCTGATCATTCACAATGTCAATATTCACATCCCAAATGGTTACTAGTTGTTTCTTAACTTATTTAATACCAATTCCTTACCCTTTGGCGCCTTAGAGCGCAGGGGTGTAGCTGCATAAGCATACGTCAGCTTCAATGGCTCTTCCGGAGCCTTCTCCTTTCCCTCCTTCCCCTTCGGGTTCTGATTTTTCTGGGCTTGAGGCTGGTACTTTTGTTTCTTGTACCCTCCTTGCCCTTGGTGTTCCGCACTCTTCCCAGCACTCTTTCTCTTAGCGTTCTCCTCGTCCCTCAGCTGGACGGTTATCTCTACCTTAGCAGCGGCATGATAGCACTCCTGCTTTTCCATGGTATTAGTCATACTTATTCCTCATAATCTAAATCTTATTCATCACTTACTCAATTCTCAATCATTCTTATTACCTGCAAGGTAGTGTAACTCGTCGGCCCCATGCCGTAGCGGAGTCGATGGCTAAGCCCGCCATAGAAGCGGTCTACCAAGATCTGGTCAGAATACCCTAGACCTGGCAGAAGACGGAGCAAGGCAGTGAACTCTGAGTAATACTCGTCCACTGTCATCTTGTCCGACTGCTTAAGCGCATCTAACTGCAAGCGCTTCTTCGTCTGGACATGGGCGGGGTAGTACTTTGCCCGTAGCAAGGCGGTGTACTGCTCCCAGCCGAACTCTGGATTGGCCACATGCTCGGCCCTCACCAGCTTCCACCAATCGCCCGCCGCCCCCTTCAGGTAGAAAGCAGCTAAGCGCACCTTGATCCCAGCAGGGACATCAAGGGTCTCGAAGGCGGTCTCCAGCTCGGAGATGTACGCCTCAAGCTTGGCGGGATCGGTCTCCCCCTTAAAGTGAGCGGGTCGAAGATCTGATAGACTCTTCACCCAGTTTGGTTCCCTAGGTTGTGGCGGTGGAGGTGGTGCACCCACACCAGGCTGATAGCCCATGTGCCCTAAAGCGGCAGCTACGATCTCTGCGATCGTCTGCCCTCCAGGTAGGAATATCCTCACCCCGGCCGCGACCTCGGCCTCCTCTAGGGCGTCCTGCCATCTGAACAAGCATAACTTACATTAGATTCGTACTCACCATTGTTTTGGTTAGTAAATTTATAACGTCCGTGGACGGTAAAGACAATCCACACTTATTAGTGGTCATCTGACTCTACTCACTCTAACTTCTCACACCCTTAACCCAATCACTTATTCCTTCTTATATCCTAACTCGGTGGTTACTCAATCCGGTATTTCTTGATCAGAGCGTAACTACGCTCTGATACCACTTTTGTAACACCCCGTCCTAAGCCAATCGTGGTTATCGCAACTTAACAAACTATACTTAACGTCGCAGCGGAATAAAGTAACACCAGGACCTAGCTACGGTCTAACCAACAAGAATTACCGTAATTTAAATATTTACAACCGTACATCCAAAATACATACACCATCCGAGTTTTAAGTATTCTCAAACCATAAATATATCTCATATTCCACTACTAACAGACGGGTGCACAGGCGCTACCCGTACTCAAAATAAAGTCCCACCTAGGGCTACCCGCTCCTACTCTCGTGGTGTGACTTCATCGGCCGCTTACCTGCAAGTGTAAAAACAGCCCCCAAAGGGGGTCAGCACGAATGCTGGTACGACCCTCCCATGGCCCCCAAGCTAACGGGGCTACGACGACTAATTGTCGATAGCATGGGAGTTGATTAACATGATAAGCATAAATAGCGCAATAAGCTTAATATGAAGCACAACAAACCAACAACCACAATGAACATAATTAGCTCATAAGCAAACGAACGACTCAGGCGTTCCCTTAATAAGTGAGTTAGTTCTTAACCCCTTAGATCCACAATCTCCTTAACCTTATACTTGCCAACCGCTCCACTATTAGATTGGTTAGCCCTTAGTTGGTTGCTTATCTTTGTAGGGCTTGGTTAACCCTAGCCGGTAGCAGTGCACTATCCGACGATAAGCTACCTTTCTTAATTTATTGGGGATGTAGGCTTGATCCCCCCACGCCATCCTTAATGTGCCTCCCACCTCAAACAGTAGCCCGGGTGGTCGGGTCGATTTGTTGACCCTAGGCGACGAGTCTAATGACCAGTCTTATTTGGAAGTCGGATCTGATTCAGATACCGACCTCCCCCAATACACATGTGCCGGTACCATTCCGGATTCCTCACTCCCACCCCAAGTTATGGTTAGTGAAAGCCTTAATTACCAAGTGTTAGTTAAACCTTGACGGGTAAAACCAACAATCACCGATACTTAGTTCTTAACCTTAACTCAGTGAGTACTAAACTTAGTTAGCAACATTCTCAAGTCTCGTGGGTTAGTGTGGAGTAAACACATTCACATCGAGAATAAATTTGACCGGTTGCATGCTTTGTCTTGTCTTAGTCATAGCAAATAAACAGATAGCACACAAGCCGAGGGACACCTCGTTAGCAAGCAGGTCACAGGAAAGACTGTACCGTTCACCGTCGATCGTTGTTTGTTTAACCTTCTTCGGGGTCCCAATTCACAAACCTAAAACATTCATTCATTCTTAGGTCATTAGTTATTTGCACCTCACTTAACTCACTTAGTCCCTAAGGACTTCCACTCAATAACCTCTCAAGCCTTTATCACTTAGTCTTACAACTTAACTTTAAACATTAAAACTTATACTTAATCTTAACTTAATTCCTTAAGTTCTTAGGGTCCCAATCATTACTACCCTACCAAGGGCATACCTCATTACCCATTACCATTCTTAGAATTTGAAATTCTTTTTTTTTTTTTTTTACGGACTTACCGACCGGACTTGCCAAGTCCGGTCCATTCCAGTACCCTTTTACCGTTGGAAAATTCACTCCGACCGGACTTACATGTCCGGTCCTATGTCCGGTCGATTCCAGAGACTTATAACCGTACAAAATTCATGCCGACCGGACTTGCAAGTCCGGTCCCATGTCCGGTCCATTCCAGAAACATTTTCCCTCACAAAACACAAGCCCGACCGGACTTGTAAGTCCGGTCCCCAAGTCCGGTCGATTCCAGAAACATTTTCCGGTAGTGTAACAGAGCCCGACCGACCTTGCAAGTCCGGTCCTAAGGCGGTCGGCTCAAAAACTTGTTTCTAAATTCTTTTCAACTCCAAACTTCTCCTCATATACCTATATGTTATAACCTCATTTGGGCACCTCAAATACACCTTAAGCCCTCCTTAAAATACCTTAAATCATCCACCAAATCCATCTTAGTCATTATGCATTTTCCTTGTAATAATGCTAACACTTGTAATGCTTTCCTCTAGGTTTCTAGGTGGTGGTTCATACCTAGTGTAACCACTATGCCAAATGTTTTCTTCACCACTATAACATCATCTCCCAAGCATCTCTCTATCTAAAACTCTTTTAAACATTTACTTAAAGTTCCTTAACAAGTCTAAACTTCCATCATCATCACATTATTTCCTTCCTAGTTGTGCATCAACATTTGCCTAAGTCCTAAATACTCGAATACATTCTCTTGATTCCTAAATCTTCCATGGTGATACCTAAGTCATCATAAGTCATTAAAACACCTTAACTTCACCCTTTTTCATCAAGACAACCATAGAACATTCCTAGTACTTCCTTAGTCATTAAATTCCCTTAGGATATCTTAAACACTTAAACTCTCCTTTAAATTTTGCCATGGGTTCTCTAGTATATAGTACTTCCTAACACAAGGTTTTTCTCCATCAAACAACCAATACCACACAAATTCTCATCACAACACCTTAACACCCAATTTACACAAAACTTCACCACATCATCATATAATGCTTAAACTTAAAATGCTTGGCACTTAGGCCCTTAAATGACAATAATCTTAACCACTGAATTTCACACATATATGCCTTCAACCTGCGAATACACTCAACAAGGCTCCCATTGAAATAAAATGCTTCTTGTACTTCACCTTTATATTCTTAAACTATCTCTTTTCTCATTTGCTCCTTAGTCACAAGTTCACAAGAATAGTCATTGTTTCTCCTAGGTTTTATAGCACCTTCCAATATAAACTCTACACTAAACTCATCATATACCCACATCTCATTCCCTTAAACAAAAACACCTTAAGGTAAGTAATTTACCTTGTTTTCTCACAAGCTTAAAAGCTTTTCTCCTTAGGTTTTCTTTGTTCAATCTCGGTCACCAATGTGATTCTCCTTGCCAATGTTCTAACCAATATCCAATGACTCCAATGAGTACTAGATAACACATTAACCCTAAGGAACAAACCCTAGGTTTAAAAATATGTTTTAAGGTATTAATGTGATTGTTTTACCTTGGTTTCTCAAGACAACTTGGATGTGAAGCAAGAGGACCTCTTCTCCTTTGAAGAGTAGAAACAAGCTAGAACAAGGCATAAACATGGAGTCCCATGAGTATATTTTCGGTCATGTGAAGAAAATGGTGGAAACCTAGATTTTCTTACACTTTCTTTACCTTAAGAGAATGGAGATGCCAATGGAGTCTCCAAACTTGAATTTCCTCCTCTAATGGTGGTTTGACTTGGCACCAAAATGAAGCTCTTGAAGTTTTGAAAAGATAGAAAGGAGGAGCTTGAGCTAACTAAGAAGAATATGTATTTTGTTTTGGATTTGGAGCTAAAATGAGCAAGATGTGTGCAAGAGAAGGTGGAGCTAGCATGGAGAGGAGCTTCACGTTAATGGAGAAGAGAAAGAGAGCAAGAAATCGTGTGAGACAAGGAAGAATGAAGAAGTGAGGAGAGAGGTAAGCAAAATGTGATATTTATCTTAAAAGGTGAATAGTACTTTATGCTTTATAACTTACTTATTTTGCTTTCTCTTTACTTAGCTAGATAAGTGTGGTGAGTCACACTTAAAAAACCGGCCCCCTTTAGTGAATGAGGGTAGTTTAGTCTTTGTTGACCAAATGTCTCACTTATATAGACTTATGTTATAAACTAGCTTAATTAATTCACTATTCATCAAAAACAAGGCACATTGTTGTGAAATTTTTGATTTCCCATTGATATAGACCTCCAAATGTGATACTATATAGTACACATATTAATTAAAGAGTAATGATGGACATTTAGCCATTCAAAACTCATTTACAAGACAATTTTTCAAAAACGTGCTTTAAGACTCCTTAAAGCACATTTTGTGTTTTAACTAGTTTTCAAGCTTGGTTTTCTTTGGTAATTGACTTAAAATGACCATTAGGATATTACTAAGGTCTTAGAACAATATTTGGGTACTCTCCCATGTCTCTCCAAGCTTAGAGCACGTTTTGCTTAAACTGCTCTTTTTGGTGTTTCCTTATATTTCTTTGATTAGAAATGTTTCTTAATGTTTCTAAGGCATTATTTAGCCTTCTTATATCTTAGTTTATCATTTAAACACCATATCTAAGTTTGGGGTATTTCAATCTACCCCCCTTAAAAGAACTTTGTCCTCAAAGTTCACACATGTTTAACCATTCACGGTACACAGTTCTCTTAATCTTAATACCACATCTTATATTCACATTCATACATCTCAAGACTCAAAGGTCAATCTCACATACAATACATAAGTATTATACATAACTCAAACTTACACCAAAGTGTAGCAACTTACAAATCCACATCTTAAACAACCAAACAAACGACAAACATGATCGTTTCCTAACTCAAAAGCGAGGAAGCTCTACCCCCTTAAAAAGGGGTACGCCCCGTACCCTATACAGACGATCTATTCAGTAAATAAGAAGGGTATTTCGCCCTCATCTTATCCTCTAATTCCCACGTGGCCTCTTCGACATCCTGGTTAGACCAGAGAACCTTCACCAGTCGCACTGACTTGTGGCGAGTGTCCCTAGTTTCTGTCCAAGATTCTCTGAGGAGTCTCCACGGATCTCATATTTGGTTCTAAGTCAACCTCTCAGGTTCTAACACATGGGAGGGGTGGTGCATGTATTTCTTTAGCTGTGAAACATGAAAAACATCATGCACTTTACCCAGCTCAGCAGGTAAATTCAACCTGTAAGCAACCGGGCCCACCCGCTCCGTAATCTCATAAGGACCAACAAATTTCGGGCTTAACTTGCCCTTCTGCCCAAACCTGAATACACCCTTCATCGGTGATACTCGCAGAAATACCGGTCGCCCACTGCGAACTCCAGGTCCCGTCGTCGAACATCAGCATACGACTTCTGCCTATCTTGAGCAGCTTTCATGTTCTCCCTGATTTGCTGAACTTCAGCCTTAACTTGTTCTAAGTACTCTGGTCCTATAATGACCGTCTCACTCGACTCATCCCAGCAGAGCGGTGTACGACATGGTCTACCGTACAACGCTTGAAAGGTGCCATCTTGATCGAAGCGTGATGTTGTTGTATGAAAACTCAATCAGATGCAATCTATCAATCCAACTGCCCTGGAAGTCTAAGGCACATGCTCTCAGCATGTCCTCGAGTGTCTGAATAGTACGCTCAGTCTGACCATCTGTCTGAGGATGGAACGCGGTACTCAGTTTGAGTTCTGTACCCAACGCTTCTCTGGTAGCTCTCCAGTACCTCGAAAGGAATCTGGTATCTCTATCTGACACTATGGTCTTTGGTATGCCGTGATGTCTCATGATTTCTTTCTCAAATAACTCAGCTAATTTGGTCACCTTCCAAGTATCCTTCATCGGTATGAATCGGGCTACTTTGGTAAGGCGATCCACCACCACCCATATCATGTTGAGACCTCCCCTAGCAGGTGGAAGCCCAACTACGAAGTCCATGGAATATCATGGAACTTCCATTCCGGAACTGGCATCGACTGTACCATTCCGCCGGTCGTCGGTGCTCGAATTTCACCTTCTGGCATGTGAGACACCTCAAGACGAACTCGGTAACATCTGTCTTCATCCCCGACCACCAGAAGTATCTCTTCATGTCTTTATACATTTTAGAGGCTCCCGGATGGATGGAAACTGAAGAACAGTGTGATTCTCTAAGTATACGGTCTTTCAGATCCGTGTTACCTCGTGGTATGCATAACCGGCCCTTAAGTCTGATCAGATCATCATCATGAAGTCTGAAGTCGTATTTCTGACTCTAAAGGTACCATCTGTCAGCTCTGTCTGACTCTCTCATATACTCATCAGTCCTCTGAGCCTCTCGCACCTCATCAACCAAGCTGGAGAAAGAAACTAGCGAATGGAGTGAGTGTGCTCGACGGCTCAGGGCATCTGCTACAACATTGGCCTTCCCTTTTTGTATTGGAGGTCAATGTCATAGTCTTTCAGAAATTCTAACCATCTCCTCTGTCGAAGATTTAACTCCTTCTGAGTGAATATGTATTTCAAACTCTTGTGATCGGTGTAGATCGTGACACTAACCCCGTAT
The DNA here is from genome assembly GCA_023374045.1 of Limonium bicolor. Lineage (NCBI taxonomy): Eukaryota > Viridiplantae > Streptophyta > Magnoliopsida > Caryophyllales > Plumbaginaceae > Limonium > Limonium bicolor. The sequence goes on from CM041781.1 coordinate 130,394,343, forward strand.
AAGTAGTGGCGCCATATCTTCAAAGCGAAGACTACAGCTCCCAGCTCTAAATCATGTGTGGGGTAGTTCTCCTCATGTTTCTTCAACTGGCGTGAGGCATATGCCACCACCTTGCCATGTTGCATGAGCACGCAACCCAGCCCTCTGCCGGATGCATCACAATAAACTCAAAGCCCTCTGTACCGTCTGGAATAGTCAGTACCGGTGCAGTGGTCAGTGAGTCCTTTAAGCGCTGAAATGATCTCTCACAGTCATGTCCACAGAAATGGTGCATCTTTCTTCATCAGACTGGTCATCGGCTTCGCGACCTTGCTGAAATCTCTAACAAATCTCCTGTAGTAACCTGCCAGACCGAGAAAGCCGGATGTCGGTAACAGTCTTCGGCCTTGGCCAGGTACGTACGGCATCAATCTTTGCTGGATCCACTGCGATCCCAGCATCTGAGATGACATGACCTAGGAAAGAGACCTGGTCAAGCCAAAACTCACACTTGGAGAACTTAGCATATAGCTGGTTCTCCCTTAATATTTCCAACACCCTCCTCAAATGTTCCTCATGCTCAACCTTAGACTTTGAATATATCAGAATATCATCAATAAAACCACAACCGACTTGTCCAGCTGCTCCGGAACAAGCGGTTCATCAGATCCATAAACTTCACTAGCGCGTTCGACAAACCGAACGCATCACTGTAAACTCATAGTGGCCGTATCGTGTCCGGAATGCCGTCTTCTCAATGTCTCCCTCCTTAATGGCTATCTGATGATACCCCGATCTGAGGTCAATCTTGGAAAACACAGATGCTCCCTTCAACTGATCGAACAGATCGTCAATGCGGGGTAGTGGGTACTTATTCTTCACTGTCACTGCATTCAGCTCTCTCTGTAGTCGATGCAGAGGCGGAGACTACCATCCTTCTTCTTCACGAAGAGGACTGGCGCTCCCCATGGTGACACACTTGGTCTAATGAATCCTTTATCCAACAAATCTTTCAGTTGTTCTTTAACTCAGTCATTTCTGCCGGAGCCATACGGTATGGTGCTTTGGCTATCGGTCCGGTACCAGGTAGCAGCTCAATGGTGAACTCTACCTCCCGAGTGGGGGCATGCCGGGCAGTTCCCGTTGAAATAAGTCGGGGAACTCCGACACTACCGGTAAGTCGGGGTCGAACTCAGGGTCTCTCTCTATGTCCTGTACATAGCAGAGGTATACTTCTTCCTTTCTTCTTAATTCTATGCATTGCCATGGCGGTGATGATCTTAGTCGAAGGCTCTCTGGGCCTCTGGCGGTATGATATTGTTACCCCAGACGGACTCCTGAGCAGCAATCTATGCTCGGCGCAGAGATACCCCCTTGTGCCGCTCCAACCAGTTCATCCCGAAGATAACATCAAATCCTAGCTTACTGAACTCAATGAAACTGACTGGGAAGTCTTCCCCTTAATGCTGATGGTGGCTCCTCGGTATAACGAGTGCAACGAACCTTCTCCTTAGACCGGGAGCGTAACCGTGAAGTCGGGTAGCTCCTCAGCGTCTAGCCCCAACCTGCTCGCAAATGATGCCGAGACAAAGGTATGCGAGGCCCCTGAGTCGAAGAGAACTGATGCCTCAATCCCATTGATCGGAAAGGTGCCGGTGAGGATAGTACCGCTGGCGTCGGCCTGTGCCTCTGTAAGTATGCTTAGTGCACCTTCCGTACCGAGTCCATGACCTAATTGTGTTCACAAGCTCCATGAGTATTGATGTATAACAAGAGTCGTAACAATTTATATGAACAACACTGTTATTTTATTTATGACCATCATGTTTACAACATGTGCTTCAATCTTACATCTCATTTCTCATCTCATTCTAACATTATATGGCTAATATTGTCTAAAGGTTAGGTTTAATCTCCCTGGTCTCATATGCGTCGCATTGATTACTGCTGACGGTGCCGTGTTCAGCTTGATTTTCTTAATCCCATGGTATAACATCCTTGATCTCCTCCCAAATTAATACATCACCTGACTTAAGTATTATCTTATCTGCACGGTCCTGACACTCTTCTGCTCGCCGTATAAAAACTCCGCATCATCTCCAATGGACCAAGACACTACGGGTATCCCTCTTTCGAGAGACTCCGTTGTCTCGTCCTTATCCTGGTGTAGTCCCAGTTTCCCATCTTTTTCGTAGAAGTTTACAATGCAAATGTCTGCTTGTATCTGGAATCGGTTCAGCCTCCAACTGCTGAGCGATTTCCACGACTTGTGTAATAACTGGATGGAACTCTTCGGGTATTCCCGGTGGTGAGACTCCATCTTGCTCCCTCATGGTTTGGTAATTTTTGGCATACGGATTCCAATCCTTGCCCAAGCTCATCATCTTTAATTTCATCCTTGCTCCCCCTGGGTACTCCGGTGTGTAAAAACCTCCCGGTCCCATTCCTAGTTGATTGCATCTCCTGATGATGGCTATTTGTGCGTCGGGTGTCAGGTATCCCCTTAATAAAATCATACCTGGGCGGATAACCTGACATTGTTCGGTTGGAAAGTGCATGGTTTCGATGTCGGTGTGCTCCGGGTTAGATGTAGATGGTATTGGGTAGCAGATGTTGAATCTTCCTAAAGTGGTAGTAGGTTATGTCTTACTTAGTTCTAATCTCATCTTATTCTTACTTAACTCATATATTTCACCAAACATGCATGATAATGCGGTAAGCAGGTAGTTTTATTACTAAATGGTTATAGTGGTACCTGGCCTCGATGAGGGCTCAGGCTCATCGTCCCGGTCCACCATGTGTAGAGTGGGCCCCGTCTTCTGGGTCGCCCTTGGGTTCTTGTCTGCAGCTGGTTGCCCCTCCTCTGACCGTCAGATCCAGATCCCTGATCAGTCTTGGCCTTAACCTTAAAACTGGGTCTGTAATTCTTACTCTCCGGATTCCCGTAGCACTCATATGCTCGGTGTCCAAGTACTCCGCAAAGTTACACTCCACTTTATTCCTTTACAGTCGAGCCCGGGGTGGTCCTTGTGACACCACCTACAGATGAAGCGTCGCTGGTATCCACCACCGGCTCCTTTCTTTGTCTCGTCTCAATCCCTTTGGCGCCTTAGAGCGCAGGGGTGTAGCTGCATAAGCATACGTCAGCTTCAATGGCTCTTCCGGAGCCTTCTCCTTTCCCTCCTTCCCCTTCGGGTTCTGATTTTTCTGGGCTGAGGCTGGTACTTTTGTTTCTTGTACCCTCCTTGCCCTTGACTCTCTGAGCTCTTCCCAGCACTCTCTTCCGCTTTGCATTCTCCTCGTCCCTCAGCTGGACGGTAATCTCAACCTTAGCAGCGGTTACATGAAGCACTCCTGCAAGGTAGTGTAACTCGTCGGCCCCATGCCGTAGCGGAGTCGATGGCTAAGCCCGCCATAGAAGCGGTCCACCAAGATCTGGTCAGAATACCCTAGACCAGGCAGAAGACGGAGCAAGGCAGTGAACTCTGAGTAATACTCGTCCACTGTCATCTTGTCCGACTGCTTAAGCGCATCTAACTGCAAGCGCTTCTTCGTCTGGACATGGGCGGGGTAGTACTTTGCCCGTAGCAAGGCGGTGTACTGCTCCCAGCCGAACTCTGGGTTGGCCACATGCTCGGCCCTCACCAGCTTCCACCAATCGCCCCCGCCCCCCCTTCAGGTAGAAAGCAGCTAAGCGCACCTTGATCCCAGCAGGGACATCAAGGGTCTCGAAGGCGGTCTCCAGCTCGGAGATGTACGCCTCAAGCTTGGCGGGATCGGTCTCCCCCTTGAAGTGCGCGGGTCGAAGATCAGCAAGACTCTTCACCCAGTTTGGTTCCCTAGGTTGTGGCGGTGGAGGTGGTGCACCCACACCAGGCTGATAGCCCATGTGCCCTAAAGCGGCAGCTACGATCTCTGCGATCGTCTGCCCTCCAGGTATCCCTGGAATATCCTCACCCCGGCCGCGACCTCGGCCTCCTCTAGGGCGTCCTGCCATCTGAACAAGCATAACTTACATTAGATTCGTACTCACCATTGTTTTGGTTAGTAAATTTATAACGTCCGTAGACGGTAAAGACAATCCACACTTATTAGTGGTCATCTGACTCTACTCACTCTAACTTCTCACACCCTTAACCCAATACTTACTCCTTAACTTATATCCTAACTCGGTGGTTACTTATATCCGGTATTTCTTGATCAGAGCGTAACTACGCTCTGATACCACTTTTTGTAACACCCCATCCTAAGCCATCGTGGTTATCGCAACTTAACAACTATACTTAACGTCGCAGCGGAATAAAGTAACACCAGGACCTAGCTACGGTCTAACCAACAAGAATTACCGTAATTTAAATATTTACAACCGTACATCCAAAATACATACACCATCCGAGTTTTAAGTATTCTCAAACCATATAATAATCTCATATTCCACTACTAACAGACGGGTGCACAGGCGCTACCCGTACTCAAAATAAAGTCCCACCTAGGGCTACCCGCTCCTACTCTCGTGGTGTGACTTCATCGGCCGCTTACCTGCAAGTGTAAAAACAGCCCCCAAAGGGGGTCAGCACGAATGCTGGTACGACCCTCCCATGGCCCCCAAGCTAACGGGGCTACGACGACTAATTGTCGATAGCATGGAGTTGATTAACATGATAAGCATAAATAGCGCAATAAGCTTAATATGAAGCACAACAAACCAACAACCGCAATGAACATAATTAGCTCATAAGCAAACGAACGACTCAGGCGTTCCCTTAATAAGTGGGTTAGTTCTTAACCCCTTAGATCCACAATCTCCTTAACCTATACTTGCCAACCGCTCCACTATTAGATTGGTTAGCCCTTAGTTGGTTGCTTATCTTTGTAGGGCTTGGTTAACCCTAGCGGTAGCAGTGCACTATCCGACGATAAGCCTTTCTTAATTTATTGGGGATGTAGGCTTGATCCCCCCACGCCATCCTTAATGTGCCTCCCACTCCATCAACAGTAGCCCGGGTGGTCGGGTCGATTTGTTGACCCTAGGCGACGAGTCTAATGACCAGTCTTAATTGGAAGTCGGATCTGATTCAGATACCGACCTCCCCCAATACACATGTGCCGGTACCATTCCGGATTCCTCACTCCCACCCCAAGTTATGGTTAGTGAAAGCCTTAATTACCAAGTGTTAGTTAAACCTTGACGGGTAAAACCAACAATCACCGATACTTAGTTCTTAACCTTAACTCAGTGAGTACTAAACTTAGTTAGCAACATTCTCTCAGTCTCGTGGGTTAGTGTGGAGTAAACACATTCACATCGAGAATATTTGACCGGTTGCATGCTTTGTCTTGTCTTAGTCATAGCAAATAAACAGATAGCACACAAGCCGGGGACACCTCGTTAGCAAGCAGGTCACAGGAAAGACTGTACCGTTCACCGTCGATCGTTGTTTGACTAATCTTCTTCGGGTCCCAATTCACAAACCTAAAACATTCATTCATTTTTAGGTCATTAGTTATTTGCACCTCACTTAACTCACTTAGTCCCTAAGGACTTCCACTCAATAACCTCTCAAGCCTTTATCACTTAGTCTTACAACTTAACTTTAAACATTAAAACTTATACTTAATCTTAACTTAATTCCTTAAGTTCTTAGGGTCCCAATCATTACTACCCTACCAAGGGCATACCTCATTACCCATTACCATTCTTAGAATTTGAAATTTCTTTTTTTTTTTTTTAGGCTCGACCGGACTTACCGACCGGACTTGCCAAGTCCGGTCCATTCCAGTACCCTTTACCGTTGGAAAATTCACTCCGACCGGACTTACAAGTCCGGTCCTATGTCCGGTCGATTCCAGAGACTTATAACCGTACAAATTCATGCCGACCGGACTTGACAAGTCCGGTCCCATGTCCGGTCCATTCCAGAAACATTTCCCCTCACAAAACACAAGCCCGACCGGACTTGTAAGTCCGGTCCCCAAGTCCGGTCGATTCCAGAAACATTTTCCGGTAGTGTAACAGAGCCCGACCGACCTTGCAAGTCCGGTCCTAAGGCCGGTCGGCTCTAGAAACTTGTTTCTAAATTCTCTTTCAACTCCAAACTTCTCCTCATATATCTAATATGTTATAACCTCATTTGGGCACCTCAAATACACCTTAAGCCCTCCTTAAAATACCTTAAATCATCCACCAAAATCCATCTTAGTCATTATGCATTTTCCTTGTAATAATGCTAACACTTGTAATGCTTTCCTCTAGGTTCCTAGGTGGTGGTTCATACCTAGTGTAACCACTATGCCAAATGTTTTCTTCACCACACTATAACATCATCTCCCAAGCATCTCTCTCTATCTAAAACTCTTTTAAACATTTACTTAAGAGTTCCTTAACAAGTCTAAACTTCCATCATCATCAAATTATTTCCTTCCTAGTTGTGCATCAACATTTGCCTAAGTCCTAACACTCGAATACATTCTCTTGATTCCTAAATCTTCCATGGTGATACCTAAGTCATCATAAGTCATTAAAACACCTTAACTTCACCCTTTTTCATCAAGACAACCCATAGAACACTCCTAGTACTTCCTTAGTCATTAAATTCCCTTAGGATATCTTAAACACTTAAACTCTCCTTTAAATTTTGCCATGGGTTCTCTAGTATATAGTACTTCCTAACACATGGTTTTTCTCCATCAAACAACCAATACCACACAAATTCTCATCACAACACCTTAACACCCAAATTTACACTCAAACTTCACCACATCATCATATAATGCTTAAACTTAAAATGCTTGGCACTTAGGCCCTTAAAACAATAATCTTAACCACTGAATTTCCACATATATTTGCCTTCAACCTGCGAATACACTCAACAAGGCTCCCATTGAAATAAAATGCTTCTTGTACTTCACCTTTATATTCTTAAACTATCTCTTTTCTCATTTGCTCCTTAGTCACAAGTTCACAAGAATAGTCATTGTTTTTCCTAGGTTTTATAGCACCTTCCCAATATAAACTCTACACTAAACTCATCATATACCCACATCTCATTCCCTTAAACAACAAACACCTTAAGGTAAGTAATTTACCTTGTTTTCTCACAAGCTTAAAAGCTTTTCTCCTTAGGTTTTCTTTGTTCAATCTCGGTCACCAATGTGATTCTCCTTGCCAATGTTCTAACCAATATCCAATGACTCCAATGAGTACTAGATAACACATTAACCCTAAGGAACAAACCCTAGAGTTTAAAAAATGTTTTAAGGTATGAATGTGATGGTTTTACCTTGGTTTCTCAAGACAACTTGGATGTGAAGCAAGAAGGACCTCCTCTCTCTTTGAAGAGTAGAAACAAGCTAACAAGGCAAAACATGGAGTCCCATGAGTATTATTTTTCGGTCATGTGAAGAAATGGGTGGAAACCTAGATTTTCTTACACGTTTCTTTACCTTAAGAGAATGGAGATGCCAATGGAGTCTCCAAACTTGAATTTCCCTCCTCTAATGGGTGGTTTGACTTGGCACCAAAATGAAGCTCTTGAAGTTTTGAAAATATAGAAAGGAGGAGCTTGAGCTAACTAAGAAGAATATGTATTTTGTTTTGGATTTGGAGCTAAAATGAGCAAGATGTGGCCAAGGGAAGATGGAGCTTTCATGGAGGTGAGCTCTACGTGAATGGAGAAGAGAAAGAGAGCAAAAACCGTGTGAACAAGGGAGAATGAAGAAGTGAGGAGAGAGGTAAGTAAATATGTGATATTTATCTTAAAGGTGAATAGTACTTTTACTTTATAACTTACTTATTTTTGCTTTCTCTTTACTTAGCTAGATAAGTGTGGTGAGCCACACTTAAAAAACCGGCCCCCTTTAATGAATGAGGGTAGTTTAGTCTTTGTTGACCAAATGTCTCACTTATATAGACTTATGTTATAAACTAGCTTAATTAATTCACTATTCATCAAAAACAAGGCACATTGTTGTGAAATTTTTGATTTCCCATTGATATAGACCTCCAAATGTGATACTATATAGTACACATATTATTAAAGAGTAATGATGGACATTTAGCCATTCAAAACTCATTTACAAGACAATTTTTCAAAAACGTGCTTTAAGACTCCTTAAAGCACATTTTGTGTTTTAACTTGTTTTCAAGCTTGGTTTTCTTTGGTAATTGACTTGAAATGACCATTAGGATTTACTAAGGTCTTAGAACAATATTTGGGCACTCTCCCAAGTCTCTCAAGCTTAGAGCACGTTTTAGTTAAAACTGCTCTTTTGGTGTTTCCTTATATTTTCTTTGATTAGGAATGTTTCTAATGTTTCTAAGGCATTATTTAGCCTCCTTATATCTTAGTTTATCATTTAAACACCATATCTCAGTTTGGGGTATTTCAGTAAATGTCGTCTATTAAGGGAATAGCTCCATTAAAGGAGAAACACTCTAGGGGTTAAAGATAACAATGAGTGATTTATTAAGTGTAGATGTGTTGGCAGTTTTATTGAGCCATTGTTGTGCAGTGTAATGTGTTGTGTATTTGTAGTTTACGTGCATGATTTAAATATAATCAACCGCATGCTAAGACGACAATTAGTTGTGCGTGGCCCGGTAGCATGCAGGCTGCGGGATTTCCATACCAGCAAAGGTGCTGAGCCCCTGGGGGGCCACCCTTTTCTCTTCTTTTTCCTATTTCAGGTACAAGGAGCTGGAAGCCGTTCGAGAGTAGGACGGGGGTAGTCGTTTATACATGGGTAATCATTTAAGTTATATATGTACAGTAGGTGTAGTAAGACCGAAATTGTTATCGGCACTAGCTTGTGAATACTCTGTACAGTTGGAAGGTATGAGTATGTTTTTGTTGTTAATGGAAAGGGATAGTAATGTGTAGTCGCTCGGGAATCTACTCCATCAGACCGATACAATGTATATGTAATAGCCTTGTTAGCCACGTTGGTGGTTAACGGCGTGTAACACCCCCCCCAACATTAACACACTTAGTGAAAAGATGCTTAGGAGATGATGTTAGGGTGTAGAGGAAACATCTTGGTATAGTGGTCATTATAGGTGAAATACCACTTAGAAAACCGAAAGAGAAATGTTACAAGTGTTAAGAGATTTGTAAGAAAAATGAGTGACAAGTTGGACAAAGTTTTAAGGTGAATCAAAGTGATATTTTGGTATTAGAATACGCCTAAGTATATGTGTGGAGGCTAAAATGACAGTGAATACCGTATAAGTTGATGTTATACAGTGAGTAAGAGCACGGTGCGCAGCAAGCGATCGTTGTATAAGTGTTGTTAAATAATAATATGGCAGATAAGAACAGTTATGAGTTAAACTCAGTGGAGATGCAAGGTAAGTGACGATAAACAGACTGGGCAATAAGCCAGTAGTTGGTACTGTATGATAAGGAACTCAGTGTGGATTCCCATTGCTAATAAGATTTTACTGCCAAGAGTTTACGCCTCTGCACTCTGTATGACTGAGTGTTTTGGTATTGCATTTGTGCAGTAATGATCTAGTGCGATAGCTAAGATTCGGGAAATGTTAATTATGGTGGAAACAGGAAGCGCTTATAACGCCATAGTGACTGATGCATAGGAAATGCAAAGACGTACCAATGAAAGAGTACTTGTACAGGACCAAATGTGGAGACATGATTAAGAACAAGTGACTACAGTAGCACTAAATACAAACTATTGGTATGGAATATACCTCAAGCGTGGGAAATAACCGAGAGAGCACTACACACTAGGTAGTAGCTCAATCCCAACCGATAGTAAGTCAGAAGGAAACAAGTCAATCATTGTGAAACACATGACAGTATACACAGTAAATTATTAGAGAAGTGGATGGAAAGTTTTGAAACTCACCGAATTTGCTCACGGTTAGAAATACCACGCATCGGTTGAAAAACTGTTATTACCAAGATGAAGGTGATAATTGGAGATGTACAATATAGTAAGATAATGAATGGGGCAAACTAAGCCCTATAGCTATCAGAGTTTGTAACAACTGCAAGCGGAAAACAAGCTTCATCACATTACTTAACTCGTTGGTGTTACACGCCGTTAACCACCCACGTGGCTAACAAGGCTATTACATATACAATGTATCGGTATGATGGACTAGATTCCCGAGCGACTACACATTGCTATCCCTTTTCCATTAACAACAAAACATACACATACCTTCCAACTGTACCGAGTATTCATAAACTAATGCCGATAACAATTTCGGTCTTACTACACCTACTCTATATATACAACTTAAATGATCACCCATGTACAACGACTACCCCGTCCTACTCTCGAATGGCTTCCAGCTCCTTGTACCTGAAATAGGAAAAGAAGAGAAAGGGTGGCCCCCAAGGGGCTCAACACCTTTGCTGGTATGGTAATCCCGCAGCCCACATGCTACCGGGCCACGCACAACTAATTGTCGTCTTAGCATGCGGTTGATTATAGTTGAATCATGCATGTAAACTATAAACACACACACATAACATTCCCCACAATGGGCTCAACAAACAGATAACACATCCCTACTTGATAAGTCACTCATGGTGTTCATTCACCCTAGAGTGTTTCTCCTCTAATGGAGCTACTTCCTTAATAGACGACACTTACCCATTAATCGGGTTATCCCTAAACGCCTCTTATCATAAACTGGGATTCATATCCATGATCCACATACTCCACATTCTACAACATATAACATACACCACATAACAACACTTTTCACGTTTCATTGTGCACATAACATAACATCGCAATGGGAATTGCAGTACAACAATAACACATCATAACGGAACGATTCTCTTAGGAACCGACCCAAACATAGTTAATTCACTGGTGAGCCTAGAGAATGAAGTCACCCTCATGATAAACTCATTATACAACACTCATTACCGTCCTAATAGCTGGACGAGTAACTTAAGTTAAGATGGTTCGGATATGGTGACCCGAACACACCACATAAACACATGTTCCCCCTAAACCGATCATAAGTCAGAATAGCTAAGCTTTGGAGTAAGCTAATGGGAGATCGTAGCCCGTGACGGAAACAACCATAACAGAGAGGAGGGTAAGGAAAAAGGATACCCACTCCCAAACAACGCGCGACCGGCCTAACCGGATTCCTCACCCCTGTTAGTACATACTTTTAGATATTAGTTAGAACCCCAGTATGGAGTCTATCACATCCACACATCACACAGTATTACAACTGGGTTACACATACGAGGGAGGTCCTTACATACACACACAAATATCACACAATTAACACACGCATAGCCGTGGTTAGAACGTCCCATGGTTCGGGTCGTTTAATCCGAATACCGAACTCTCATGTGCTCCTAGACTCAGTTAACTAAGGTTTAACACTTCCGAGGTTAAATGGTATCGGAGTTGAACACGCCACATAAATGAATTACTGTAAACTCATTACATGTTTTATCTTACAACGTGGCAAACATACAGAAAAACACATTGGCATACAAGCCGGTGTAATCCGGTAGGACACAGGTTGCAAGAAAACCATACCTTGGTCCATGCTGCGTACGAGTCCCGCCAAACGTAGCCCCTAGACATGATTGACAATGTCGGTTAATTACTTATTAAGTTCCGGTTTACTAAACACTTTACACGATTGAATGACACGTTTTCTTTTGTTTAAACTCACACTTGGTTGTCATCATTATACCCACTAGGGTTTACTACTTAAACCACACTAGTTTGTTTTTTTTTTACATGTTTTGGGTCGTCCGACCCACCGTCCGACCCACAACTGGGTCGGCCCGTTCCAGAAACTTTTTCCGTCTTTCAAATCCTCCCGTCCGACCTATGTCCGACCCAAGTCCTCTGGGTCGGACCATTCCAGAAACTTACCGTGCTCTGAAAACTTGCCTGTCCGACCCATGTCCGACCCAAATCCTCTGGGTCGGACCATTCCAGTACGTCATACTGGTGTCTTACAGAGGCTGTCCGACCCTACTGCGGGTCGGACCTCTGGGTCGGACCACACCAAAACAAGCCCAAAAATTGTCAAACCTTCTGCAAACTTTCCTCAAGTCTTCTAATGTTTTTCCAACACCATTTGGCACACTCAAACCCTCATATAACATCCATAAAACTCATTTTATAACTCCTTAAACATTTACTCATTTCTTACCGAAATTCCTAACACTTATAATGTTTTCTCCTCAGTTTCTCTATGTGGTGTTTCACATCTATGATAACCACTATGCAAAATATGTTTCCTCACCATCATAACATCATCTATTCCTTGTACATCAACATTACCTAAACCTTAAACAAACTTCTCCAAGACTTTAATACATCCTCAAAAACACTCATTGAATTCTTAGAACTTCCAAGATAATGCCTAATTCCTCGTAGCACTATATAACACCTTAATACATGTTTTCCTCCCTAGTAAAACATTCATTCATTCCTAACACTTCCTAGTTCACCAAAACTCATTTAAGCACCTAAAACTTCTTATACATTACCCAATTTTGCCATAGGTTCTCCTAGCACATTGACATACCAAAACACATTGTTTTCTACCATTAGACATTCAAGAACACCTAAATCCATCAAGAATATTCTCACACACAAAACTTCACCAAATTTACACTACATCACAATATAGTGCATAATCAAATTGCTTGGCACTTAGGCCTTTAAATAACATGGCTCTTAGGCCCTTAAATTGCATAAATTTTAAACACTGAATTTCCCACATAAATAATGCCTTTGACCTGCAATTACATACAACAACACATATGCCCTTTAATAGTTTCCTTGAGAGCATTTTACTAAGTCATTCACCATTGGCTCTTTAGGTATTTTATTAAGCAAATCAAGCTTGTTTTTCCTAAGGCATTTAAACTACATTAAGATAGTTTGTTTACCTCTTTTCCTCTCAAACTTCTTTCTTCTTTCCTTGAACCGAAAATCAGCAAGGAGTTTGATCACTTGTCAACTTTCTAATCAATACACATATAAGGGTAATGAGCTTAAGAATTCACACTTAAACTCATATACAAACCCTAGTTTAACATAAGTGTTTTAATACACTAAAATGATATTTACCTTTGAATTTGAAAGAGAACTTGAATATGTAACAAGAGAGGTTCCCACCAAGACCTTGAATGATTGGAATGAGCTATGAATGAACAAGAGAAGACACCATCAATGGTGATTCTCGGTTACACACAAAAACAAGAGGAAATGTTGTTTTTCTTTGGTTTTCCTTACCTTGAAGCAAAGGAGAATGACAGGCATGAAAAGGTGAGCTCAAGCTCCTTCAATGGTGAATCTCCATGGCACCGAAATGGAGCTTTTGAAGATTTGAAAGGATAGAAGTGTAGAGCTTGGCTTAACTAAGACAAAGGTGGTCTTGAAATTGAATTTGGAGCATGGAGTCATGAGTTACAAGCATTCAAAGATGGAGAATGGCTACTTGCTGTAGCAAAACCGATGGAGGCTTGGGAGAAGATAAAGAAATCGGTGGTGAGTGAAGGAGAATAAGAGGATGAGGTGAGAGGTACTCTGTAAGATATTTATGTAATAAAGTAGAATAGTAACTTGCTTTATCATTACTTATTTACTTGTTAACTAACAAGGTGGTGAGTCACCTTATAAAAACCGGCCCCCTTATATTACTTAGGGGTGTTTTGGTCTTTGTTGACCAATTAACTTACTTATATTGACTTATGTCATAAACTAGCATTTTTTTGTTACTATTCACAAAAACAAGGCACATTCTTGTGAAATTTTTGATTTCCCATTGATTTAGACCTCCAAATGTGATACTAAATAGTACACATGTTAATTAAAGAGTAATGATGGACATTTAGCCATTCAAACCTCATTTACAAGACAATTTTTTTCAAAAATGTGCTTTAAGACTCCTTAAAGCACATTTAGTGTGTTTAACTTGTTTTCAAGCTTGGTTTTCTTTAGTAATTGACTTAATATGTTCATTAACATATTTATAAGGTATAGATATGACCTTTAGGTCTTATACAAACTTATCCCAAGCTCAGAGCATATTTTTGCCCATATTGACCTTAAGGTATTTATTTGTGTTTTATTTGGTTTAACTGTCTACCAAGGTTTCCTAAGGACTTAATTAGCCTTATTAAATCATAATTGAATATTATTTAGTCTTGGTAAGTTCTTTGGGTCCTAACCAAGTTCACTCCAAGCTTAGAGCATGTTTTTGCTCAAACTGTCTTTTAGTGCTTTACTGTTTTTACTATGGTTTTAAATTGTACACTGACGTTTCCAAGGCACTCTTTAGCCTTTAAATACCATAGTTTAAATGTTTAACAATATATCAAGGTTTGGGGTATTTCAGAGTTGTGCGGCAGAAACTAGTGAGCTAGTGATTCAAGTGTTGAATGTGCATAGTGAACATGAGTGAATGGCTAATTATTAATGCCTAGAAGCCTCACAGGCCAGAACCGAAACCAGTTAAGAGTTAAAGCAAACTCCAATGAGAATTCTTGGTTTAGGGACTAAACCGCCAATATGGTTAAGGTCCTCTAACCAGAGCACATTGTATAACGTACCGCGTGGAAGTTGAAACACTTCACGATGGTAGAACTTTTTAAACCAATTTCAGTGGTTGATTACGTGGGCGTAATCCCTGTTAAGGGGGGTAGAGCGCAAAACCACTTAGTGTGTTTTACCGTACAAGAGTACATGAACTATGTTGTGCATAGCACAAAATAATTTGTTTGGATGATTGGTGCGTGCGTTACATAAACATACGCATTCATTCATGGTTTAATTGTGGCAATTTCGCACAGAAGATGCGAAATACCATTGTGATTGTGATAAGTGTGACTACTTAGTTAGTTGTTGTGTGTTAGTACAAGTATTTGGGAGTAGAGAAACTCTCAGGGTGCTAAAACCCCAACAGTATGTGTTCGTATAATGCTAAATGTAAAACCGTGTGTTGTATTTTGATAAAATATATGTATATATGTAATATAGTGATTCATGAAAGGTATGAAACCGACATAGAACCTAGTGAGAATAAGATTCCCTAGGTAACCGGATTAAAGTGAATGGAGATAACTGATAGATGAAGTTCTATCCTTGGAGATGTAATAATTATGACTAGAATGACAAAAAAAAAGAAAGAAAAATGGGATATGCTTGAGTTAGTTGTTGTTTGAAATTGAAGTGGGAGGTGAAACTTGATTTCATGAGATCAAGGGAAGCCGAACACAAATTGGGGTGGAAGGATAGTTCAACACTGATGCTGATCACATCAGGGTTGGATGATTCTTGAAGCTCCCTTAAGTGGTCACAATTAACCACGCTAAGAAAAGAAGCAAAGAGCATAAGTTAGACTTGGAGTTGTATGTGTTCTCTTACTTAACCTCACAAGGAAAAAATTTAAATTTAAGTGATTGTTTTGATCTCCCAAAGGAACGGGGACGGAAGGTGTCCATCGCGACCGGGTTCTGCGGGATCACAGTGTATGTAAAAGATATTTTTGGTTGTCATACATGCCAAGACATGTTGTGTGGTATGTGTAATAAATATTATTTTGACCTTGAGTTCCAAAAGTGTATGTTATCAAGACCTATGAGTCTAAATGTTGTTATGTTACATAGACCTATGTGTCTAAAGGCTGTTACGTTATCAAGACCTATGGGTCTAAATGTTGTTATGTTACCCAGACCCAAGAGTCTAAGGGTTGTTATGTATGTGCAAATGTTGTTAAGATACCCGGACCATTGAGTCTGAGGTTATCATGTGAGTATGTTATGTTATGTATGGATGTGTATATGTACCCGGACCGTTAAGTCCGAGGTTGTGATGTAAAGTATGTTTGGTTATGAAAGTTTTATTTTTATAAGTAATCCCATGTTCTAATCCAATGTTGTGTGGGAAGTGTGAACTTCGAGGGTGAAGTTCTTTTAAGGGGGGTAGATTGAAATACCTCAAACCTTGATATATTGTTTAAATACTAAACTATGATATGTAAAGGCTAAAAAGTGCCTTAGAGACATCAGTGTACAATTTAAACCATGGCGAAAACAATAAAGTACCATAAATACAGTTTGAGCAAAACATGCTCTAAACTTGGAGTGAACTTGGTTAGGACCCAAAGAGCCTACCAAGACTAAATAATATTCAATTATGATTTAATAAGGCTAATTAAGTCCTTAGGAAACCTTGGTGGACAATTAAACCAAATAAAACACAAATAAATACCTTAAAGTCAATATGGGCAAAAATGTGCTCTAAGCTTGGGATAAATTTGTATAAGACCTAAAGGTCATATCTATACCTTAATTATATGTTAATGAACTTATTAAACCAATTACCAAAGAAAACCAAGCTTGAAACCAAGCTTGTAAATGAGTTTTGAATGGCTAAATGTCCATCATTACTCTTTAATTAACATGTGTACTACTTAGTTTCACATTTGGAAGTCTAAATCAATGGGAAATCAAAAATTTCACAAGTATGTGCCTTGTTTTTGTGAATAGTAACTAAAATAAGCTAGTTTATAACATATGTCTATATAAGTAAGTTAAATGGTCAACAAAGACTAAAACACCCTAGATGAATAATGGGGGCCGGTTTTTGACAAGGGATGAGTCATCCCCCTTGTTAGCTTAATAAGAAAGAAAGAAAGTGATAAAGCTAGTTACTATTTGCTTTAACTTACAAATGTCTCCAAAAGCAAGTTTCTTCTCATTCTCTTCTTTCCTTCTTCATTTCCCACGGTCATCTATCTTCTTCTTCCTTCTCCATCGGTTATGCTACAGCAACTTCACCATTTCTCAACTTCCATAGCGTATATCTCCTAGCTCCATGATCCAAATTCATTTTCAAGACTACCATTCTTCTAGTTAGGCCAAGCTCTACAACCTTGTCTTTTCAAATCTTCAAAAGCTCCATTTCGGTGCCATGGAGATTCACCATTGAAGGAGCTTGAGCTCATATTTTCATGCCTTATCATTCTCCTTTGTTTCAAGGAAAGGAAAATCAAAGAAAATCAATGTTTCCTCTCTGTGTTTTGTGTGTAACCGAGAATCACCCTTTGATGGTGTGTTCTTTTGATCTTTCATAGCTCCATTTCAATCTTCAAAGGACAAGGAGGAGTCCTCTCTTGTTACTTATTCAAGCTCTCTTTTATTCCAAGGTAAAACAACTATCCTAATGTGTTAAGACAATATATATAACCGAGGGTTTACAATGAGTTTAAGCATGAAGCTTGAATACTCATTACCTTGCTTGTACATTGATTAGAAGTTTGACAAGCAATCAAAGCCTTGCCGGTTTTCTATCAAAGAAGGAGCAAGGGGTGACAATGAAAAACTTGTGAAGGAAAAGAGGTAAACAAACTATCTCAATGTAGTTTAAATGCCTTAGGAAAAATGAGCTTGATTTGCTTAATAAAATACCTAAGGAGCCAATGGTAAATGAGCTAGTAAAATGCTCTCAAGGAGTTTATTAAGAGCATATGTATTGTTGGGTGTATTTGCAGGTCAAAGGCAATATATACATGTGGAAATTCAGTGTTTATGGTTTATGCAATTTAAGGCCCTAAGAGGCATGTTTTTTAAGGGCCTAAGTGCCAAGCAATTTGATTAGGCACTATATTGTGATGTAGTGTAATTTGGTGAAGTTTTGTGTGTGAGAAGGTTCTTGATGGATTTAGGTGTTCTTGAATGTTTTATGGTGAAAAATAATGTGTTTTGGTATGACATTGTGGTAGGAGAACCTATGGCAAAATTTGGGTAATGTATAAGGAGATTTAAGTGTTTAAATGAGCTTCGGTGAACTAGGAAATGTGAGGAATGAATGAATGTTTACTAGGGAAGAAAACATATATTAAGGTGTTATATGGTGCTACGAGGATTTAGGCACTATCTTGAAGTTCTAGAAATCCAATGGGTGTTTTTGGGGATGGAATAAAGTCTTGGAGAAGTTTGTTTTAGGTTTAAGTAATGTTGATGTACAAGGAATGAATGATGCTTAGGTAAGGATATGAGGAAGGAATTTTAAGAAGGTGTGAACAAGGAAATTTAGTTAGTAAGAAAAGATGCTTGGGATGATGTTAAGGTGTAGAGGAAACATCTTGGTATAGTGGTCATTATAGGTCAAATACCACTTAGAAAACCAAAAGAGAAATGTTACAAGTGTTAAGAGATTTGTAAGAAAAATGAGTGACAAGTTGGACAATGTTTTAAGGTGAATCAAAGTGATATTTTGGTATTAGAATATGCCTAAGTTCAAGTGTGAAGTTTGGGTAATCAATGGATGAAGAAAATAGATGAAACAAGACTTGAAAATGTCAATTTGGGAATTCTGTTACAGTGGTCCGGAACCTAGGTATTGGATGATGTCCCGGACCCTACACAAAAAAGGGCCGAGAGTTTTACAAATGCTTGGTCCGGGACTTGGGGTCAGTACAAGGTCCCGGACCACCCTATTAAAACCTGCCGAGAGTTTCTGTAAGTGTTGGTCCGGGACTTAAGGTAAGGACCAAGTCCCGGACCACTCAAAAAAATGTTGTTTAAGGTATGAAAATGATGTGTAATGATGGGGATTGATAAGTGATGGTGTTATAAAGTTGTTAAGGACATGTTAGGTGTGTTATAATGACAATTAAGTGGGTGAAAAGTTGAAGTAAAATGTGGGAGTAAAACAAGTTAAAAATGCTAAGTTACTTAACTAGTTAACGGGAGTAAGTCATGAACTTTAAACTTTAAACAATTAAGTTACCCCAATGTTAATGAAAGCAACTTTAATGTTACCAGTTGTTTGAGAATTGTTCGAGGAACATAAGTGGGCACGTTAGAGTGAAACCCCGGTGACAGGTATGGTTTTCTTGCAACCTGCGTCTTACCGGATTACACCGGCTTGTATGCCAATGTGTTTTTCTGTATGTTTCCACGTTATAAGATAAATCATGAAATGAGTTTACAGTCGTTATTGTTGTTGTGTGTTTGCGTACCGATACCGGTAACCTCGAATGCGCACGGAAGGCTAGTTAACCATTATTAGGTAAACGTAAGAGAACGGTATCCGGTAATAACGTTTCCTACCTAAGGAACGTTCTAACCACGGCCATGCGTGAGTTAGTCATGTGATGATTGTGTGTGATGTTTGTGTGTGAATGTATGAACCGCCCTTGTGTCTGTCCGACTAGACCTAACCACCTAAGTGTTAATTAATGTACTAAGTCCAATAATGAGACTTCTAACAAGTGCTAACTGGGGAGTGAGGAGTCCGGTCTGTTCCGGCCACGCGTGTGAGTATGGGAGTCGATGTCATAACCGGTTCGATTCTCTTTGTATGTTATGGTTGTTTTCCAATTTGGTTTCCAACCTTCCCTTTAGCTTAACCAAGGCTATTTTACTGACTCACGTCGGGCCACAGGGGCATACTATGTTTGTTCGGTGTGCTTGGATTACTATATTCGACGCACCTTGGTGTTAAGTTATCCGTTCATTTAACGAGACGGTAACGAGTTATGTAACGAGCTTATCATGAGTTTGGCAACATTCTCTAGGCTCTACAAGTGAACTGACTATGTTTGGGCCGGTTCGTGAAGGGAACCGTTCCCGTTATGTTATGTATTATTAATGTGTTGTAATTCTTATTGTGATGTGATGTTATATGTTGTTAAGATGTGGAGTATGTGGATCATGGATATGAATTCCAGTTTATTGTAAGAGGCGTTTGGGGATAACCCGATTGGTGGGTAAATGTCGTCTATTAAGGGAATAGCTCCATTAAAGCAGAAACACTCTAGGGGTTAAAGATCACAATGAGTGATTTATTAAGTGTAGATGTGTTGGCAGTTTTATTGAGCCATTGTTGTGCATTGTAATGTGTTGTGTATTTGTAGTTTACGTGCATGATTTAAATATAATCAACCGCATGCTAAGAAGACAAAGAGTTGTGAGTGGCCCGGTAGCATGCGGGCTGCGGGATTACCATACCAGCAAAGGTGCTGAGCCCCTGGGGGGCCACCCTTTTCTCTTCTTTTTCCTATTTCAGGTACAAGGAGCTGGAAGCCGTTCGAGAGTAGGACGGGGTAGTCGTTTATACATGGGTAATCATTTAAGTTATATATGTACAGTAGGTGTAGTAAGACCGAAGCTGTTATCGGCACTAGCTTATGAATACTCGGTACAGTTGGAAGGTATGAGTATGTTTTTTGTTGTTAATGGAAAGGGATAGTAATGTGTAGTCGCTCAGGAATCTACTCCATCAGACCGATACAATGTATATGTAATAGCCTTGTTGGCCACGTGGGTGGTTAACGGCGTGTAACACCAACGAGTTAACTAACGTGATGAGTATGTTTTCCCTGCAGTTTTTTGTTAAGTGTGTTAATGTTGGATGGGGTGTTACAGAGGAACCCCCATGGCATAAGGTAAACATTCAAAACATGTTATATGTCATTCTCCTCATCTTTTCTTCCTCTTTCCATTGATCTAACTTCCAACCACTTCCATCCACTCATCTAGCATGAGTTGGTGTTCAAAGGCAAGGAGAATCTCGGCTCAAACTCAATATTGAAGGGGGAAGCAAGCTTAAGACATAATTAAGGTAAAAATGTGCTTTAAGCACTTAATTCCTTTTCTACTTCATTTCCGGTTGAGAATCTTAGTTCCCTTGGCTTATAATCTTCCATTTATCATGCTTGATCAGTAGCAATTGCAACAACATCATTTGGTGGCTGATTCCAAGCTTAAACTCCATTTTAAGCCATTTTAATCAAGGTAAATCCTAGCTTCCTTCTACCTAGATCATTGGCTGTTATATAGCTGAGTTTAAAGAGTGTTTTGATGCCTTCTTTCTTTTGGAAAATCAGGCCGAGAGCAGCTTGGGAGATCCTTGATTTTTCAAGGTAAAAGTTCATGTTTTCATGACTTAAATTACTCTTATGGTTAGTTCATGTTTAGGCCCTAACCATATCATTATATTGCTGTTAGAACTCATCTAAAAGCTGTCTAAATTCTCCTTTAAATTGTCGTGGCCATACAAGGCCTTATCTTGGCTAAAATAAGGTATAAATCACTTAAACCTTCACTTGGTGTATTAATATGTGTTTAAACATTTGTTTATACAATTGTCGTGAGTGAACATAGTATAAAAGGTCTTATTTTGACATTAGGTGGTTAAGGAATGGGTTAGTAAATTTATATAAGTAATTAATTAACATAATTGTCAAAATTAAGACATTATGTGGAAAATTGGTAAATATGGAGAACTTATAGGAGAGGCTGAGAGTTTAATGCATTTTGGGCATTTATGTGTATTTATTTTATAAGCTAATGTTTGTAATAAGGTCATGTACTTTAGGCCATTTTATTTATGTATTTATAAGGTTTAATTAAGTTTAGGTAACATATATATATAACCGCAAGAAATTAGGGGTTATACCAAAATTAAATTAAATTTGGGGGCTATATATTAATAAAGCCAAAAATAATGGGTTAAAAGGATTTAAAATAAAAATTATAAGATTTTATAAAGTTTTAGGGTTAAATGGTATTCTGGAAAATATGGGTACAAACCGAAATTATTGGGAATTGATGGTCAAGAAAATATTAAGGAGGTCAACCTTGACCATATGGTAGGCTTTGACCAAATTAGATAAGTTAAATAACTTATTTAAGGTTTTATAATAAGATAAGTATTTAATTGTAACACTTTTATAACATATGGGGTAAATATGTTATTACCGAAAGTTAAGGGTGTCAAAAGGTATTATAAACACCCATGGGCTATTAGGAATTTTTAGGAATTTATTTGGTTGATTTTGGAATTAAAATAAACTGTATATGTATAATATACAGTTATTATGTCATTGTTACACTTTGGATAAATAAATGGGGTGGAAATGTAATAACCGAGAATATATAGGTTAGGAATAATATTTATAACCCTTTGGGGGAATTTGGTGATTTTTAGAATAATATAAGAGTATTTAATAAGATATGTGTATAATATATAGTTTTAATGATATTATAAAACTATATGTTATAAATTGGGTCAAATTGCAATTATAGAAAGTTGGTGGGCTGAAAAATAATATAGAACAGCATAGGGGTCTGTTCGGAAATTTGAAAAATATATAACCATAGGTTTATTTATATTAAGGGGTAAAAAGTTATTTATATGATATATATAACATGGTATAAATTATGGGGTGATTTTGTAAATAAATAAAACTTTGGGTTATGGAAAGAAATATGGGTATAACATAGTTGCCTATGCGGCAATATAAATAATTTTGTATAAAAACTATAGGTTATAAGTTAAAGGAAATAAAAATATCATATTATATGATATTAGTATATGGTATAGCATTACATAATGTTATGGGGTCAAAATGGAATTTAAATAAAATATAGTGTTGTACCGAATTTAAATAGGTTGGAAAATGAATTTTAGATTATGGTCTACAATGTTATAAATGTTATAACAATTATATGATATTAATGTGGTTTAAATGGAATTAATATAAGTAAGGATATTCACATTAAATAATGGACAAACTATAAATAAATAAGATTTATAAACTAAGGTTTATATTGAATAAATTCTTGGAGTTGTAATTAGGAAACCATATAATATAAATGGTGGAGGTTATTAAAATAATATTTTACAACTATATGTTATAAGTTTTTTGAATTCAAATATAATTATTAAAGGATTAATGGATTATATAATACAATGTATTATAATGCATGGTGGAAAAATAATACTATATAATAAATAATGCATGCATTCATGCAACAATAGGTTATATACATAAGTTCAATGATGGATAAGATTAAAGAAATATAATGAATTAAACTTAACAGTCGAAACATTTCGACCTACGAGTTTTTGTAACGAAGCCGACTGGTTTAGAGAAACCCGTAACAATTAACTGTAGAAATCCAGGGATGAACTGTCGGGGTTACTTGTTATTTGGAAATACCGGATTTAGTTAGTCATGGAGATTGACTTATAGTTTTATTAATGTTTAGATCATACTTTAGACGAAGGCGCTTGACGAGCTAGTGGTCTACACTACGCATCCTTGGTCTAAGGTGTACGGTATGTAAAGGGGTTTGATCCGGGTTGTCCTAAGGAATTCCTTGGGCTCGGGTTTGGTTGATATAACTTGTGTGTTATGTGTGTGGATACGTGTATGTGATTATGTGTTTACTGCATTAATTATTTATGCACGAGCGTCCTACGGGACTAACACTACGTCGACTATAGATCAACTTATATAAACATACATATGCGTTTAATGTGATGAAAACCCGAAGGCTACTTGATATATATACCTTGTATTAATATTAAGTATATATGGTAACTTAAGTAAAACACTTAGGTACAAGTCACGACATTGGCGGTCTCTAGAGCATGGATCTCGAACATAGAATATAACCTAGATTACTTCTAGGTATGCGTGAGACCCATTCGGCAGCTAATTAATAAATTGTATTCCGTAAAACTAAGAGTTTATCTTAAACATTATGAGAGATTTGGTATGAGTTGAGGGGAGGAATCCCGGTGGTTTATGAACCACTTGGTTGGGCATTTGTGAAAATGAGGGGTTCTCGATTGGGTTCCGCTCTAGGTATTACCCAACAAGCCCTATTTGGATCGTGGGGCAGGTGGCTACGACATTTATATGGACGCCTTACGAGGCAAAGTGAATAGTCAGTGGCCTCTGGAACTTTGGCGAAATGAGCACCTTCGTGTGTACGGGAGGACTACTGTCCATTAGTGAGGTTATTGGGTTGTCCTAACATGACGCCCAACTGGTATTTAATTAACCCGATTTGGATGGATGGGGCCTTGAAGGCCAAAATAAATTAATTAAGGAAGACGTTCGCTACGACGATTATACAGTACTATTATTCGATATGTTCGATTATACAACTATTGTTTGTGATATTTAATGAATGTTTGGATTGGATGGATGGTTATGTATTTTATGAATGCTGGATTGAATGGATGATTATGTATACTATGCATGTTTATTACAGTATATAATTATAACTGTAAAATGGTATAGCATGAAACCAATCTAATAATAAGATGGTTAAAATGACTAAGTGATCAATAGGGTCCAGGCCCGGCATACTCAGCGTTTATCGCTGAGACTACATTCATTGTGCAGGTTGTTAATCATTGTCGAAGCGAAGTGCGGGAATAGGGTAGTAGGGTTTACTTTAATTACCGCACATGGAATTCATTTGTATAACGATGTTAGACTGTGGATTGTATTATGGTACGGTTGTATATATTCGGGATTGGGTAGACACTCACTTGTCGACATTTATGGTTTATGGACTTAGTATGATGTATAGGAGTTATCTCGTTATCACAGCGGTTAACAGTTTGTTTATTTTGTTGTTGGATATAGTTATGCTTCGTTACTCGCATGGGCGAGTAATGGCATGTGATACCCGAGTGAGTATTAATGTTGTTATTATTCTTCCGTTGTAAGATGTTTATTTATTGCTACGTGAGGGATTATTACGTGTTTATGGAGAGGGGTGTTACATAATTATCATTGTTACACACCAAACATGTCTTAAACAACCTTATATTATCATTACATATCAATCCCCATCTAGCACCTCATAAATTCTTACTAACTTGACCTTAAACACTTAAAACCATATTGCTTACCTTAATCTCTTATGTCTTTATATGCCTATGTTTCTAATCATCATCACTCCTCTAATGTTGGACCACTAAGTCATTGTAATTTAAACTCAATCTCATATGTTAATCATTCTCATTATCTCTCATACTTGTCCACCCTTCTAATGGTCAAAAATGTCACCAGACAAGGCCTAACCATCATCTAAAACCATTACCATCCAATCCCCCATCATTAGAAGCCAAAAACAAATTGTGTTCTTTCTCTGCACTGGACCGCCCCTCTGGGGTGGTCCCAGGGGCGGTCCCAAATAGAAACCTCATACGCTGCAGAATTTCACTGGACCTCCCCACAGGGGCGGTCCCTAGGGGCGGTCCACAGCAGAACCCATTTTTCAAAGTGCTTTTCTCCTCATTTTGAACTCCAAATTCACCCCAATCTTCTCCCACTCATTCCATAATCTTTCCACATGTTTCCTACATGTTTAAACACCTTAAAACATGCATTAAACCTTCCTCAAACATCACCAAACTTGTCACCTAATTTCTTACAAAATTCTTACACTTAACACTTGATTCCTTACACTTCCTCTTGTGACTTTGCCTAAGACCTCAACTAATCATTATGTTTCTTCACAACCATCTTAAATACTCCTTAAGCATCATTATGCATACGCATTTGCGTTACTCAAACTCCTCAAAGCTATATATAATCTAGCACATGCTTACATCCTTATAAGTCACTATACCTTATTTTTCCTTCAAACTTTGTGCAAGTTTCCTAGCTTCCTTAACATGGTTTTGGTGCCTTAAATTCACCATTGTAACCCCTAGTCCCTCTTAGACATCCCTAGGTCTCCCTAATACTCAAGAACTCCATAGTTTACCCATTTTCACCAAAAAACAACCCTAATGTTTACTAGAACATCCTTAGTCGTAAATTCTCCTTAGAACACCTTAGACACTTAGTTTCCTCTCCAAATTTCGACATGGTTTCCTTAGTATATTACTACATCCAACCATTTAGGTTTTTTTTCATCCTTAATACAATCAAGAACACAAATCCTTAGTACACAATCTTAGCTCACAATTTACACCCAAACTTCACTACATCATTTCCTCCAGATTTTTGCACAAGTCTTAACATTCCTCATACCATGATTTTGGTGTGTTTAATACACCCACCTAACCTCTAATTCCTCCTAGACATCTCTAGGTCATACAAACCTCAAGAACACCGTTGTTAACTTATTTTCACTCAAATCTTCTTTAATGACTCCTAGTAGATCCTAGGTCATATTAATTCACAACAACCACTTAAACACTTTGTTTTCTACTCAAATTTCACCATAGTTTCTCTAGTATGTTATCATGCCCAAATGCACTGTTTTTCTCATACAATCATCTCACACACATTATATCCTTTCTCATCATATGTTCTCACCCAAATCAACTCATTCATAATAAACTCAATATAATGCAATAATCATAAATTGCATAGCACTAAGGCTCTTAAATGGCATGGCTCTTAGGCCCTTAAATGACTTAAACTTAAACACCGAATTTCCCACATATAAAAGCTTTCAACCTACAAATACACACATCAATGCTCCCATAACAATATAAGCGTTCTTATAGTTCACCTTATACTTATCTTACTAACTCATCTCCATGGCTCCTTAGTCACAAGTTCACAAGCTTATTTAAATTCCTTTTTCCTAGGTATATAACCCATTACCTAATGTATGCTTTAAGCTACATTAGTGCTTATCTAAATACCACCCCTCAAACCTTAGACCACCATTAGGTAAGCAATTTACCTTGTTTTTCTCAAGCTTATC
The DNA here is from genome assembly GCA_023374045.1 of Limonium bicolor. Taxonomy (NCBI): domain Eukaryota; kingdom Viridiplantae; phylum Streptophyta; class Magnoliopsida; order Caryophyllales; family Plumbaginaceae; genus Limonium; species Limonium bicolor. The sequence continues at coordinate 130,420,823 of CM041781.1, forward strand.
TTAACTTCCTCCTCAGGGCTTTTCCTTAATGAATCTCGGCCACCAACTTAATTTCCATTGCCAATGTTCTAATCAATATACAATGACTCTCATGAGTGCTAAATAATACACTAACCTTAAGGAATCATTCCTAGGTTAAAAATGTGATTTAAGACATAAAAGTGGATGATTACCTTTGAAGTCTCAAAGTAGACTAGGGCAATGAATGAAAGAAGACCTCCACTAGTCCTTGGTGATTAAAACAAGCTAGAACATGGCATCAAAACAAGGCCCCATAAGTGATATTTTAGGCCATGTAAGAAAGTGGTGGAAAGATAATTTTTCTTACATTTTCCATTCCTTGAATGAGTGGAGAAGATAATGAACACCTCAAGCTAGTTTTCCCCCTTCAATGGCGTTTTCCTTGGCACCAAAATGAAGCATTTGAAGTTTTGAAAAGATAGAAATCTAGAGCTTGAGCTAACTAAGAATAATATGTGTTTAGTTTTTTATTTGGAGCTAAAATAGAGATTTGGTGGGCAAAGCAAGGTGAGGCAACAATGGAGGCTGTTCTTACGGTTTGAGAGGATGAAGAAGGTGAACAAAACCATGGAAGAAGAGAATGGATGAAGAAGAGGAGAGAAGGTAGGCTTAAAAGGTAAGATTTCCTTTTTAAAAAGTAAATAGTACTATTACAAGTTTACTCTTCTTTTCCTTTAGTTGCTGGCACATGGGTGAGTCACCAGCCTTAAAAACCGTTCCCCCTTATATACAAGATATTTATGGTCTTGGTTGACTAACTTATTCACTTATGTTGACTAAAGCTTAAACTAGTCACTATTTGGCACTATTCACAAATTAGTGCACACATTCGTAAAATTTTAGGTTTCACATTGATTTAGGCTTCCTAATGTGATACTAATTAGTGCACATGTTGATTAAAGTGTAATCATGGGCATTTAGCCACTAAAAACCCATTTCTAAGACAATTTCTCACAATGGTGTTTTAAGGAGTTAAAGCACATTTTATGTTTAAGCTTGTTTTTGAGCTTGGTTTTCTTTGGTAATTGATTTAAAATGTCCATTAGCATGTTAATAAGGTCTTATATTGGTATTTGGGTGCTAATCAAAGTCACTCCAAGCTTAGAGCACATTTTTGCTTAAATTGCCCTTGTGGCGTTTCCTTGTGTTTTCCTTGGTTTAAATTGTGTACCAATCTTTCTAAGGCATGTTTTAGACTTATTACATCATACATTGATGTTTACTTAGCATACTTAGGTTTGGGGTATTTCAGTTCTGGATGCTTTGTGAATATGGTGAACTTGGTGGAAGATTGAACTTGGACTTGGCTGGATCAAGGGAAACTTGACACAAGATGGGGTGGAAAGGTAATTCGACTTTGGCACTGGCCATGTCAAAGTTGGATGATCCTTGAAGCTTCCAAAACATGGAAACAGGTAATGAATTATTATTTTGTGTTGTCTTTTGGACTGATATATTTGTATTATGATGTATGGTTGTCGATAAAATTATGGACATATAACTCTTGGTAATGGAATGGTGTATTTATGAACACTTGGTTTATTGACCTTAGTCGTCAAATAAAATTCAAACTTTGAAATGGGAATGGTACGGGACAAGAATCCTTAATGTGTGACTTATGAGCCTAGCAGATCATTATCCTTATAGGGGAGGTGAAAGCTCCAGGGACGAAGCTTTCTTTTAAGGGGGAGGTAGTGAAATACCCCAAAAATCTATTTATGAGTTTAAATGCCTTAAAACATTATTTTGGTCACTTTTAAGGGTAATTCGGGAATAGAGACTTTATGGAGCATTTTTAAGGGATGAGATGTGTTCCATTGGGTGCAGAATGTATTTTTCCTTACGTTGATCAAAACGGGTATTTTGGTAATTTTGACCCAAAAGTTGACTTTGACCACCAGGGATATTTTGGTAATTTACCCAAGTCGAGAAATTGATCCACCATGGTATATTCACATGTCTAAATTCCACTAACAAATTAATGAGCTAAATAAATTAGTGGGAAGTTACCTTATTTTAAAGATGATTTTTTATTTAAAGCACAAAAGTATCCATTTGTCCTTAAAAGATAATTTATCCTTTTGGTGGTTATTTAATGTGCTACCAGGACTTTTATACTCTTACTTAAGTTTGAAAAACAATTTCTACTCAGCGTTTAATATTTACATGATCAAATCCTCTTAATCATTTAAAGCACAAAGAGTGCCTTGGTGTCCTTTAAATAATTTATTATTCTTGGTTAGTTACTAAATGTCTTGGAAATATTTATTTAATTCTAGATTAGCTAATCCATTTAAACAGATGTTTCACTCAACATTTAGTAGTTGCATCCTCTTTAATGCCTTAAAGCACAAAAATGTCATTAAGGGTCTTAAAGTCGTAACTTGACCTTTGGTATTCTTTTAATGTTTTCAAATGCCTTCTCTCTCTTACTAATCCAGTAAGATCAATATTCAAAATTTCCCATCCCTTTTACCAAATCAAACCCTCTTTAATTCCTTGACACACAAAAATAATATCATTATTGGCTTTAAAGTCTTATTTTGACCTTTGTCTTCTTTTTCCAGTTTTCTAATGCCTAATCTTTCTTAATTAATTCAAGAATATCAATATTCAAAGTATCCCTTTTACCAATTCAATCGTCTTTAAACCTTAATTGTCATTAAAACATTGGACTTATCTTTGACTTTGGGCAATCATTTTCCAGTGCTACAGAACTCATCACTGTTAAATAAGACTTGAGATTCAATATTCAAAGATAAAAACCATCTCTTCTTACGGTCACTGAATTACATCCCACTAATGCCTTAATTGTCATAATGACCTTTGGATTTCCATGGTCTATCCCCAACGACTCATTACTCCTCATTAAGTATTTAGACCAGTTATTTTAAATTACATTCTGTTTTAAATCAGTCTCCACCCTACTAAATTTTCCAAATTCCCAAAATTTTTCAAACACCTCAAAATTACCTAGGTATTCCCTCACCTCCTTGCACTATATATAGGGATGTAAACCGATACGTTTTCGTAGACACCTCAATCCCTCTCCGCCCTAGTAATTGGTAATCTGAGCTGGTTCAGGAATTCTTCTAGTAGGCGTCGCCATCAACTCCTTCCTCTTGAGTGCATAGTTTTTTAGGAAACCTTCCAAGGTGCCATTGTTTCTGTGAAGTATCCGGTTAACCTAGTAAACCATAGAGGCAGTTTGTGAGTTTTAACTTCGAAAGGTAACCTAGACATCTAGTTGTTCTTGGGGACAACAATGCTTTCTGTAAATGTGTTGAATTATGTATTTTATCGCTTTGATATTTTTACACTGATCTGTTAAAATTTTGATTTTTGTGATTCAAAAGCAATGAATTGACATGGTAAAGTATTATTTTTCTATGGAAATGTGTGATGACAAATTTTATGGAGTGGTTAAGTTTGAGATCAGTTGGCAAAGTTTATGGTTATTATTTGGTTATTATGAAATGACATGGTTTGGTATTTTCCGCCGTGGAGGGCCTGGTCTTAAGCTGTAAAGTAATATTTTTCTATGGAAATGTGTGATGACAAATTTTATGGAATGGTTAAGTTTATGGTTATTATTTGGTTATTATGACATGATATGGTTTGGTATTTTCCGGTTACCCGCGGAGGGCCCGTTCTTAAGCTCTAGTAATCTACTCCTTATTGTTTTCGAGCTATCTAGGGTGTGTGTACACTTAAGGATGCTAGAGTGAGGTGGTGGCGTTGGTGTCTCACGGAGAGCCCGACAGCAAGCTCTAGTGTTAAAACTAGAGTGAGGTTAAATTACTATGGCTTGATGATTATGAATGGTTTAGTGTCGGTGTCTCGCGGAGAGCCCGACAGCAAGCTCCAATGTATAACTGGAGTGAGGTTAAATTATTTTGGATTGATGGTTAAAAATTGGTTGATAAAAGCGAGCATGTGCTTTGGTTGTCAATACTAAATATTTTGATGGTATCTTAATTGGTTATGAAAAATTTGATGGATATCATATGCTATAAGGCCATAACTTCCCCACATTAACAGTTTGTATATGATGCTAGTGTTACTCAACTTTGCTGACTATTGTTTTTCGTGTGTCGTTTAAATTGAGTGCGCGGGCATGGGGAGTGATCACCTAACACTAGGATGTCAAATTGCATAGAGTAAAGACCAGAATAAAACTAGTCTTAAATTTGGCTTGTAATTGAATTTGTAACTTTGGTGGATGTTAAGGCTTTTAGTTTAATTATCTTAGGTTACTTTTATGTCGGGAACAGTGGTGATTAATGTAATAAATGGGCCTTGATAAATGTCTTCTAAGGATAAGTTTTAATTGTATTAAAAATTTTCTAAATTGGAATTTGTTAACTTATAGCCTTAGCGCCCTTTTGGGCGGTAACACCCAGATTAAGTTAGTCTTCCGCTGTCCTAAAAAAACTCAAATATTTGGGGGTGTTACAGGAAATGATATGCCCTAAGAATGCCACACTATCTAGCCAAAACTCACACTTCGATAGCTTGGCGTATAGCTGGTTCTCTCTCATAATCTGTAGAACTCGTCTAAGGTGTGCTTCGTGGTCCTCCTTAGTCTTAGAGTAGACTAGGATGTCGTCGATGAATACCACCACTGATGAGTCGAGCTGCTCTCTGAACAAACGGTTCATGAGGTCCACAAATACTGCAGGTGCATTGTATAATCCAAATGGCATCATGGTAAACTCGTAATGATCGTAGTGTGTCCGGAATGTCATCTTCTCAATGTCACTCTACAATGCGGATCTGATGGTAGCCTGATCTGAAGTCGATCTTCGTGAACACTGATGCACCTTTGAGCTGATCAAACAGGTCGTCGATGCGTGGAAGGGGGTATTTGTTCTTAACTAATACGGCATATAATTCTCTATAGTCGATGCAGAGTCGTATGCTCCCATCTTTGTTCTTGACAAACAATACCGGCGCTCCCATGGAGATACGCTCGGTCTGATAAAACCCTTGTCCAGTAGATCGTCTAACTGAGCCTTCAACTCTCTCATTTCTGTTGGCGCCATCCGGTAGGGTGCCTTGGCAATAGGCACCGTTCCTGGCATAAGATCAATGGCAAACTCCACGTCTCGTACTAGTGGCACGCCTGGTAACTCTTCAGGAAACAGATTAGGGAATTCAGATACCACTAGTATATCCAAATCCATCTGCTCCTCTTGCCTCGTGTCATGGACATAACATATATATGCGGTATGGCCCTTCCTCACCTCCTTCATCAAAGTCAAAGCAAATACAATTTTGATGGTGGGTTCCTTCGGCACACTACGATAGGAAATAGCCTTGCCCCCAGGCTTTTGACTAACAGTTGGTGCTCGGCACAATATAACCGGCCCTTATGTCTCTGTAGCTTATCCCACCGATGATGACACCAAAACCCAACCCTCTGAACTCGATCAAGTCGACGGGGAAAATCTCGTCCCGTATCACAATCTGCAAGTCACAGTAGCGTCCCGTGCATCGCACTCTCTCCCTGGATGGTAATGTTACGGTGAAGTCGGAGAGGTGCTCCAGGGTCAGTCTCAACTTCTTTGCGAAATAAGAGGAAACGAAAGAGTGAGACGCCCCTGAGTCAAATAAGACTGATGCATCGGTGCCATTCATAGGGAAGATACCTGTATTATTTTCGATTCAAAATTAGCACTGTGGCTACAACGGTTATATTCATTAATTTGGCTTGTTTCTTAGCCTTAACAGTAATGACTTTGCCAAACTCCTTGGCTTGCGCCGCATTCAGAATGTTGAGATTTCCTCCTTTCTCAGATTCATGGCCTAGATTAACGAGTCGTATAAGAACAAGACTAATAAAAATTGTACGAAAGAACTTCGAAACTCCACTTTTATTTATTCAACAAAACATTACATTATACTTGCATACAAAGCTAGTAGCTTACAACATTACATCAATACTCTATAAAAGTCAAGTTTAGACGCCTCGGTTTGTTGTGGGTAGCGTTTACTAAAGCTGGTGGTATGGTGTTCAACTTAATCCACTTGATCCCGTGACACACTAATCTCGAATCTCCACCAAATACCAAAACATCTACAGATCTGAGGACTAGCTTCTTAGCTAGGTCCATTCAATTCTGGTCGCCATACAAAAATTCTGCTTCATCTCCAATGGAGAACGACACTACGGGAATACCCCTTGCAATGGACTCGGGTGTCTCATCCCGGTCCTAGTGTAATCCCAGTCGTCCATTTTGTTCGTAGAGGTTTACAATGCAAACGTCAGCATCAATGTCGGGTACTGGTTTGTCTTCAAACTGCTGCACGGTCTCCACCGCCTTCCGTGCTAAGGTCTTGAATCTCTCGGGCATCCTAGGTACTCTCCCATCTAATTTTCTCACTTCCTGGTATGTCCTAGTCTGCGGGTCCCAATCCCTGCCTAGGGACATCATGTGTAGTCTCATCTTAGAACCGCTCGTTTAACCTAGAATGTAAAACCCACCTAATTCTTGACCCAAGGATCTACACTCTTTATGATGTCTGTTTGCTCATCTAAGGTTAGGAATTCCCTAAGCAGAATCATGCCTGGTCGAATGACTTGACTATTCTCTTCTGGATGCTCCCGTCTTTCAGCTACGGTTCATGGTGATCTCGGTCTCGTAGATAGGCGGTAGCAAATGTCGAAACTACCTAAGATGTGGAGGTTATCCTAAGATAAGTCAATTCTATAGTCATTACACACATTGGTCATGCTTAAAAGCGTTTAACACACACAACATGGTTTCAGACAATAACAGTCGGGTATTAGAATTACCTGTAGAGCGTTGGGCTCCCGCCTCAGTGCCCGAGGTTCCCGTTGAATTTAGGGTGGCGCGTCCCTGGTCGACTCCTTTCCCTTCTAAAAAACATATCGGTGGATGTCTGGCCCCCTTGGCCACCTCGTGGTGCTCCTGATCCTCCAGCAATGGGCTTCTGAGCAGTCTTCGTCCCCTGGTAGTTTCGCCGTCGGGGTTGGAGTAGCACTCGAAGTCGTGGTGCCCCATCTTCCTGCAGTATTGGCACTCCACCTTGTTGTCGCTGCAGTCCACACCTGGGTGGTCCTTCCCGCAGCGATTACAGTAGTAATGGTGCTGGGGCTTACTGGTGCCTGTTTGCAACCGTAGTTTAGATTAACACAAGGTATGTACAATATTAAGATTAACGAATAAGTTAACATATAAGTTTATGAGAAGGGTATTCTCACCCCGGGTGGTGCTGATCTGAGTGGCTGGGCATCGATGGGTGGGCTTGTCAATCTCGGTACGGGATCCTTCCTATTGGAACCCTGCTGACTCTGCTGCCCCAGCTGCCCCTGATTTCCTTTCTTCTTAAAGAAGCCTCTGTCAAATAGATTCGGGGTCAGCACACACAATAATCAAATTATGTATAAATCAACAGATGGAAATAATTCCTTACTTTCCCTTCTTCGAGCCCTCGCCTCGGTTCACTCCCCCGTCCTCAGACTCCTTCTCGGGCTTCTTCCTCTTCTTCCGGCCCGGAGTCTCATCCCGAGTCTGGAGCATCGGCTCCGTCCTCGAGGCAGCATCGTAACACTCCTGGAATTTAAACTGATAAGTCTTCACACATTCACTATAATCAAACAAGTAGAATATTAACGAGATTTAACGGTGTTCATATTTATACCTGGATGGTAGTATAGAGAGTGGCGCCCATGGCTGCCTGGATATGGAATAAGAGACCCCCGGAACTTCTCAACCTTGACGGTCTCGGAGTAGTCGACTCCGGGGATGAAGTCAAGAAGACCGATGAAACGAACATAGTACTCGTCCACGGACAGACTCCCCTAGGTCAGCATCTCAAACTCCCGACGCTTCTTCTACTTGAGGTGAGTAGGGTAGTACATCCCTCGCAAGATCTTCACAAACATAGCCCATGAGAAGTCGGGCGTAGCTAAGTGCTGGTCTTTCGTTAGTCTCCACCATGTACTGGCTGCGTTCTTTAGGTTGAATGCAACAATCATGACTCTCTGGTCGCCAGGCACTCGCAAGGCTTCAAAGGCCATCTCGTGCTCTACAATATAGCGCCCCAAGGCAACGGGGTCCGACTCCCCAAAATAGGTCGGTGGTGGTGTCTCAGACACCGCCTTCAGCCAATTCACCTCACAGGGCTGCGGTGGGTGGGGTATAGCGCCTCCAGCTGGGAAAGTATAGCAGCAACTGCTTCATTAACGCCTGGGATACCAGTGTCACCACAGGCCCCTCTACCGGATCCGGGGCCTCTAGGTCTACCAGCCATTTGTTGTGCAGACTGGCGCATTATGATTCGGTAAATATACTAAAAACACACAATGGATATTGAATTTCCTTAAAGGCTAACAAGTACATGCGTAGTGCGTCATTTAAACCTAATTTCATCTACGAGTCCTCTCGTACCTCACAGATGTATCCCGTGTTTCCCCAAATCCTAGGCTCACTGATTAATTCATAGTATCTCGTCATCAGAGCGGTACTCCGCTCTGATACCACTTTTGTAACACCACTCTTGGTAACAACGTAATAATCACTCACATGAACAGAAAATAAATGCGTCTCACAACGGGGAGAAAGAACGGTAATTAAACTCACATGGGTATTTGTAAGTGTCTAAATGAGCATGTTTTATAGGTGTAATTCATATATTATATCAGCACTTTTCTGCTCATTTCTCACTTATCATGTGTTTTTCCTCTAGTTTATGTTTATTGATTATCTCACAAATTTATTGGTTTAAACATGAGAAAAACCAAGCTAGAAGCAAAGAACATGAAGAGACGAACGCATAGCCGCAGACGGTTTGAAAAACAGAGTCCAAACGAACAATTGGAGCCAGTTGAAGGGTCCGGGACTTAAATGCAGAACTAAGTCCCGGACCAGATATTAAAACAGGCCGAGAATAGATAGCCGTGGGTGGTCCGGGACTTAGGTCCCATACAAGGACCCGGACCACCCCTTGAAAAATGGCCGAGAGTTCTCTGTGAGTAAGGGTCCGGGACTTGACTCATGTGCAAGGACCCGGACAACATTGATGTCGATAAATAGAGGCTACCGCCTCCCTTGGAGGCGAGACAATAACAACCAACCGCCTCTAAAATGGGCGGACGACAGATAGAGGCAACCGCCTCTAAAACAGGCGGACAAGGCATATACTACCGCCTATAAACAGGCAGACAGGAAGAGGAAGAGAGACCGCCTCTAAAACACGGCGGTCATGAATTAAATCAAGCGCCGCGACTAGTTTTCTTCGCCCGTCGTCTCTCTGTCTTCGCCGTCTTCTGCAACTCGTCACTGTCTGCCTGCATTAATGAGCCTCTTATCCATCTACTCCTCATCACGCGTGAGCTCTGTCCCCTGCGCAATCAAAGAGCAACAGTTAAACAAAATCGTACGGACCTTCTTCTGCTCTGTTTCTATATAAACCCACTCCCCTCTGCTCAAATAAATAAACTCCCTTCCTCCGTATCCAAATTGTTAGTCGTTAGTGTTATTTGTTATTTGTTATCATTAGTATTAGACCACTCCACGACCACCACCATTCACCTCGTATCCTCCACTTCTCCATTTTATTTCATTCTACATTTCCCCACGAAGCAGAAGCAGTATAAAAGAACAGAAGAAAAGGGAGCTGGAACAGAGCGAATCGCAGTCCAGTCTCCGCAGCAGTCTCCAAATTAAATGGCTATTTCTGTTCCCTTTTATTACTGTTAATGTCTAAGTGATTTTATTTGTATCCTAGGATGGGGTTTGTTCCTAAATAATTCAGACTTATTATTAATACCAAGTTTGCTTATAAATATTTGTTTTGTCTCTATAAATTATTAAATGCTTAACAACTGATCATTTTATGCATTTACGGTTTCTTTATTTCAATGATTTGTAAATCTGAGAATAGACACAAGAGAGATACAACGTTAGATATTATACTCCTTGATTAGCAGATAAAAAATCCATCGCTGTTATAAAAAGAATTCTCACTTAAAGCTAATTAATGATTTTAGACTTTTTGATTGTAAGAAGTTTAATGAATTAATTAAGAGCTGTCCTTATCTATGATTTAGAAAGTCACAAGATAAATTCTAACAGACAAATAAGAGCAAATTAGGATTATTAATTGTCTAAGTAATTTAGGAAATTCCCCCGCAATCCTAGGATACCTTTCTCCATCCATCCATTTACTTTATTTCACTGTTTTTATTATTCTGTACTAATCCTAAATCCAAGCTGGCCTCCGGCTAAACCCCAATTACTTTTTATGCACTTTAATTTATCTTTATGTATATCACTAAAAGGATAATTAATCAGATAATTGCGAAGTCTTGTGGATACGACCTTGTTGTACTACAAAGATTGGGTTCACTGCCCATAGTTAGCAGGTAGTTTAACTACTATTTTGCCCAACAAGTTTTTGGCGCCGTTGCCCGGGGACTTCGGTCCAACTATCTGATTTATTATCTGTTTATTTTCTTTTATTTTCGTTATTTGTCACTTTTTGTGTATAAATTTTTGTTTTGTTTTTAAGGTACTTAATTCTGATGGATGGTCACTACGATCAAGCAGAAGATTGGTATGGTTACCCATATAGCGCAGAGGACTACAGTCAATGGAGTGTCTGCCAAGAGTGTGGAGGAGACCATGAAAGTTCATATTGTCCTATGGTTGCAATAGAAAGAGACAACGCCATTTTACGGAAATGATGGCAAATTTACCTCAACCATTGAAATGATCCGGCAAAGAACGCTAGATCAGGTAGACCACATGGAACAACCCGTTCCCAACTGAATGCAGTGGTTCACGAGGAAGAACAACCTGCTGAGGACATAAGCTACTCTCCACCTCATCCACTATTTGAATTAGAGAATCCATCACCAAACAACTATCAGCTTGATTATGGAGACAACCCCTCAGAAGAGAGTTTTTCCTTGGACTTCATGGAGTCCCCTCCCTCTGAAATCAACTACTACTCCCCTCCTTCACCGTGCTTTACCCAGAAGATGAGGGTGGATACATCCTCAATCTTGAGAAGGAGGAGATGCCGCCTCCCTCCGAGCCATCAGAAGAGAGTGCTATAGTAAATTTCAAGGAGCCACTCCCCCTGAAGATTTCCATCTCAGTTCTTACCATAAGCCTCAACAACAAGAGGAGGACTTTTACATCCTCCAATTTGAGGAAGAAAAGTCATTTCCACCGGGTTTTCTGTTAGAACTACGTTCCCGGCAGTACCTCCTCAAAACACCGGATTTGTGGAGTATTAATTTCTTATTTTATATGCCGAGGTAACGTTTTGTTTTGATCCAGGATAACGACAAAGCGTCTAGCCACAGACGTTAAAGAAGGGCAGCTTCCTGGGAGGCAACCCGGTGTACTTTTATTTATTTTGCCTTTATGTTCTTTTCATTTTCAGGTTCTCTTTGAATTTTATTTTTGCTAACTTTTAACCCGTTTACAGTATGGTTGCTTCTAGTGTCTTATGCAGGTGCAATTTATGTCTACACCGCAACCAAGCTACGCTACTTGAGACTGAAGCTCAAGTGTGGGGGAAGTCCAATCACGATAGCACAAATAAAATCAGGGGAGTACTAGTTTCTTTCGTCTTGCTTTTATTTAAATAATTGCAGAGGAGAATTTATATGCTTAATGAATATTCGTGAGCTTCGTGTTCTCTCTATTTTCTCTACTCACCGAAAAGGTCTTCTGAAACCTCCCTTGTTTTTCTAGTGAACAATGAGGACATTGTTCAATTTAAGTGTGGGGGAGTGTGCCCTTTTCGGTGACATTTTATTGCTAAAATGCTTAATCTCTCTGCTTATCTTGCGTTTGCAATTTAAATATTATGGACCCTTTTATGTAGGTTGTCCTCTTTAAGAATAAATATTGTTATGAATTGTAGGATAAATGTACAAATTTTAAAATTTTGATTACTTTTGAGGAGCATTTTATATGCGGTGTGACCACATAATTGCAAATGGTGGGATTTTATTGCTCAGGGTTTCTTTCTGTCTTCTCTCTTAGGGATTGCTAAGGGGTACTTTTCTGTTAAAAAAAAAGAAGAGAAAGAACAAAATAAATAAGGGACTCATGAGACGCCATTGGTAACCAACAAAAGAGAGTTGAGTGTTCTTAAAATACAAAAGCTTGATGCTTGTCTATTATCTTCTCATCTCTTATGCAAAGTGAAACAAATGCATAAATCTATTTTTCCTTTTGTTTTTCCTCAATACCGTTCTTGAGAGAAGTTGGCCATGGTAAAAGTTCTCAGAGTCACCCTAAAACGAAACATTGAAGTACCTGGATCATACCCCGAAAACTATAATTTTATTTTTACCCTGCGCACACCTATGCCACCAGCAGTTAATTTTTCACACTCCTCAATAAGTTTAAAAGATCATGTTTATCCTACCCTTCATAATAATATTTGTTAGTATTGAGCATTCCCTACTTGGGTACGTGGTTTTGCTTGCGGACAAGCAAAAAGGTAAGTGTGGGGGTGGTTAAGTGTCTAAATGAGCATGTTTTATAGGTGTAATTCATATATTATATCAGCCACTTTTCTGCTCATTTTCACTTATCATGTGGTTTTCCTCTAGTTATGTTTTATGATTATCTCACAAATGTATTGGTTTAAACATGAGAAAAACCAAGCTAGAAGCAAAGAACATGAAGAGACGAACGCATAGCCGCAGACGGTTTGAAAAACAGAGTCCAAACGAACAATCTGGAGCCAGTTGAAGGGTCGGGACTTAAATGCAGAACTAAGTCCCGGACCAGCATATTAAAACAGGCCGAGAATAGATAGCCGTGGGTGGTCCGGGACTTAGGTCCCATACAAGGAAGGACCACCCTTGAAAAATGGCTGAGAGTCTCTGTGAGTAAGGGTCCGGGACTTTGACTCATGTGCAAGGACCCGGACCAACATTGATGTCGATAAATAGAGGCTACCGCCTCCCTTGGAGGCGGACAAATAACAACCCAACCGCCCTCTAAAAGGGGCGGACGACAGATAGAGGCAACCGCCTCTAAACAGGAGGACGCAAGGCATATACTAACGCCTATAAACAGGCGGAACAGGAAGAGGAGACCGCCTCTAAAACAGGGGTCATGAATTAAATCAAGCGCCGCGACTAGTTTTCTTCGACCGTCGTTCTTCTGTCTTCGCCGTCTTCTGCAACTCGTCCACTGTCTGCGTGCATTAATGAGCCTCTTATCCATCTACTCCTCATCACGCGTGAGCTCTTCCCCTGCGCAATCAAAGAGCAACAGTTAAACAAAATCGTACGGACCTTCTTTGCTCTGTTTCTATATAAACCCAAGCCCCTCTGCTCAAATAAATAAACTCCCTTCCTCCGTATCCAAATTGTTAGTCGTTAGTGTTATTTGTTATTTGTTATCATTAGTATTAGACCACTCCACGACCACCACCATTCACCTCGTATCCTCCACTTCTCCATTTTATTTTCATTCTACATTTCCCCACGAAGCAGAAGCAGTATAAAAAGAACAGAAGAAAAGGGAGCTGGAACAGAGCGAATCGCAGTCCAGTCTCCGCCAGCAGTCTCCAAATTAAATGGCTATTTCTGTTCCCTTTTATTACTGTTAATGTCTAAGTGATTTTATTTGTATCCTAGGATGGGGTTTGTTCCTAAATAATTCGACTATTATTAATACCAAGTTTGCTTATAAATATTTGTTTTGTCTCTCTAAATTATTAAATGCTTAACAACTGATCATTTTATGCATTTACGGTTTCTCTTTTCAATGATTTTGTAAATCTGAGAATAGACCACAAAGAGAGATAAACGTTAGATATTATACTCCTTGATTAGCAGATAAAATCCATCGCTGTTATAAAAAGAATCTCACTTAAAGCTAATTAATGATTTTAGACTTTTTTGATTGTAAGAAGTTTAATGAATTAATTAAGAGCTGTCCTTATCTATGATTTAGAAAGGTCACAAGATAAATTCTTAACAGACAAATAAGAGCAAATTAGGATTATTAATTGTCTAAGTAATTTAGGCAAATTCCCCCGCAATCCTAGGATACCTTTCTCCATCCATCCATTTACTTTATTTCACTGTTTTATTATTTCTGTACTAATCCTAAATCCAAGCTTGCCTCCGGCTAAACCACATTTACTTTTTTATGCACTTTAATTTATCTTTATGTATATTCACTAAACTGGATCATTAATCAGATAATTGCGAAGTCTCTGGGATACGCCCTTGTGTACTACAAAGATTGGGTTCACTGCCCATAGTTAGCAGGATAGTTTAACTACTATTTTGCCCAACAGTATTACTTGCCATCCCTCGCCCATCCGAGTGATGAAGCAATACAAAAACGTAAACAAAATAATAACTTAAGGATACAATCCGTGGTGACAACGAGGACACCACCTATACATCCATCTAAGTCCCAAAAGTAAGGTGTACAGTGAGCGTCTAGTTATATCCCAAATACGTACAATCCGACATCAGTATAAAACAACAACCTTGATACATAAAAGGTACGTGTGGTGATTCCAAAATCCAAAAACGCCCTAGCTACCCGGCCCCGCACTCCGGTTTCATCTGTGATACACAACCTGCATAATGCCATAAAGGCTCATTGATAAACACTGAGTATGTCTGGTCTGGACCCTAATGGTCACTTAGGTCGTATTAACCGTTTTTATTAGATTCGTTACATGCATTACCGGTTTACAGTTTATAAGGAAGGTTATAAAGTGCAAGTAAATATACAACAGTCATCACATTATAACACAATATATAACAATTCACACAATACAACAGAGACGTTATCTCGCACAACGTTTATTATTATTATTATTATCACACATCACACCATTGGCCCGGGCCCTCACATATTTCCTTATTCGGTTAGCACTGTTGGGTGTCAGTTAGGACATCCCGAAATAATCTCACTTGGACAGTATGCCCACGTACACACAAGATGCTCACTGCCCAGATCATCCAAAGACTCCGGGAATTATTCACTTTGCCTTTGTAAAGGCGTCCATTTAGGTGGCCAAGGACCTGGTGCCAAAGGTAGCACACTCCGCCTGACGATCTATCTAGGCTCGATCCGGATTAACTAGGGAAATCCCGATACGGGTTAACCCAAGAGATCTACTACGTGCGACCAGCAGCCGGTGACTGTCTGGATTAAGGTACGACATCACATTCATTCACACTCCATGTTAACTTCGTTAGTCAGTTAATCAGTTATAGTTTTAATTATGGAGAACATCACTTATTTGTTGGCTACCCTGTGGGTCTTACGCATGCCTAGAATTATTCTAGGTAGTACTCGCGTTCGAGTCAAAGCTCTAGAGACTGACACAGTCATGTCTCGTTCCTATGTATTTTACTTAGGATATATCTACATACTTGTAATACTTAGCGTATTATGTTTGAGATGGTAATCACATCACATAACTCGCATATGTAGTTTATATAAATCGATCTATAGTCGACGTAGTATTAGTCCTGTAGGATGTTCGTGCATAAATAAATAATGTAGTAAACCCAGATAATCATCACATACATAATCACACACGTATTTCAAACAAATCCAAGCCGAGGAATTCCTTAGGACAACCCGGATCAAACCTGAAATACCCCAACCTAGATATGGTGTTTGGAGGATAAACAAAGAGATAAGAAGGCTAAATAATGCCTTAGAAACATTAGGAAACAATTTAAACCAAAGAAAACACAAGGAAACACCATAAGAGCAATTTAAGCAAAAATGTGCTCTAAGCTTGGAGTAACTTGGGTTAGCACCCAAATATCATTATTAGACCTTAGTTATATCCTAATTGTCATGTTAAATCAATTACCAAAGAAAACCAAGCTCAAAAACAAGTTAAAACACAAATTGTGCTTTAAGGACTCTAAAAGCACATTTTTGAAAAATTGTCTTAGAAACGGGTTTTAAGTGTCTAAATGCCCATGATTACTCCTTAATCAACTTGTGTACTACTTATTATCACATTAGGAAGTCTAAATCAATGGGAAATAAAAAATTTCACAAATATGTGCACTAGTTTGTGAATAGTAACCAAATAGTGCCTAGTTTAGTCTTTAGTCAACTAAGTTTAATTAAATGGTCAAACAAGACCATGACTAGCCTTAATTAAATTAGGGGCTGGTTTTCTAAGGGGATGAGTCACCACATGAGTAAGCTAGTTTATAAAATAAGAGGGAAAAGTAAGTTAGTTATTATTTGCTTTTAAGAAACAAATATCTCTTTATTACTTTCCTCTCTCCTCCTTTCTTCATTATTAATTCTTCCCATCTATTTCTCCTGCTCTCTTTCTCCTTCATTCACGTAAGAAGCAACTCCATGCTATCTCCATCTTCATTTTCTTGCCAAACACTCATCTTAGCTCCAAAACCAAAACAAAGTACATATCCACTACTAGAAAATAGTAGTTTACCTACGGAAATTACCTATGGAATTATTTCTGAACGTAATTACCGACGGAATACCTACGGTTTATAACACCAGGCATTGGTTAACTTGTTACCTACGGATTACCGACGGAATTCCAACAAAAAATTTACCTACGGAATACTCCGTAGTTAAATTTGAAGGGAAAAATGCGGGAGCACTGGCTGATAATGGCGCGTATAATGCCATCAAATTACCTACGGATATTTTCCGTAGGTAAATAGGTGGGATTTTGAAAGAAGGTTACCGACGGAAAATACTGTCGGTAAATACACTTTTTATATAAGCAGGCGCTATTACTAAACGCTGTTGTTTTAGAGGACGTATACCGACGGAATATATCGTCGGTAATTACTTTGTAGTGGTAGACGGGAGTTTCAGCTGAAAGCGGCATTTTCTTTGACGTAAAGATTACCTACGGACTGATTCTGTCGGTAATTACCTACGGATAATTTCCATCGGTAATTACTCTTTTATATATACCCAGGCGAGATTACTTATAATAGAAAACGCTGTCGTTTTAAAGGATGGTACCGACGGATTAGTCCGTCGGGAATTACCTACGGTCTGTATTCCGTCGGTAATTGCTTCTTAGTGGTAGGCGAGAGTAGCTGAAATGCGGCGTTTTTTACATGAAGTTTACCTACGGACTTGTTCCATCAGTAATTACCTTCAGTTTTGTCCGTCGGTAATTAGTACTTATATATACCCATACTATCTTCGGTAATTACCCAACACTGTCGTTTTAATCCCATAAATACCGTCGGAAAATGTTCCGTCGGTAAGCTTGCTAAAAGAAAAAACGCAGCGCATCCAGTTTATTCTTCCTCAATGTCTGCTTCCTTTATTTTCTATCTTGCAGAAGTTTTCTCTCGTATAACTCACTCCATCGCTCTCGCAAAGCCAATCCGTTGAAGAACTCCATAGACTCTCCCGCGCTTCTGCTCCGTTGAATTGCTCTTTCATTCTCTCGCAAAGCCAGTTTATTGTTGCTTTGTCGTTCTTACACCAAAGCGAAGAGGGGCTGGATAATTAGGGTTCTTTGCCCTCGTTCACTTCCATATTTTTTATTTTACGCAAGAGTACCTACTGATTGGGACTTCTATTGTTGTGTTCAAATGTGACAGCAGTCTCTCGAATCATAACTGACTGGAAACATAAGCTTCCTCAGGAGTTTAAGATTGTGTCGCCCTCTCCTGTTACTCTGGCAGCTCTGTACATTTTAATTTCTTCTCATTATTTGCGATTATTTGTTCTTATTTACCAGTTGCACACAACCCTGTCTTCATTAGCTGGTTTGTTGATTACAAACCAAACCTCCGCCCTTGTTAATAAGCATATACATGTGAATTCTATGTATTACTTTTTAGGGCTAACAGTGTTCGATAGTGCCTTCTGCTGAAACCACTTGTGCGGTGACTATTGTCCCGATTTCGGTTGGCTAATGTGTATTGCATGAACAACATTATACTCGTATAAATTGATATATGGCACAGAGCCTAACAACCTACAATTAATAGTACCGTCAGATAAGTAGGGTGTAATTTTCATTGGTTGCATTGACAACACCATTGATAGTGCCCTATTCATTGTGAAATGCTAACCTGGGTGATCTAAACAGAGCAGTTGTAGTTCATTCTGTATAATCTGAATAATACGCTATAGGCAGGTGCACCTCACCAGGTTGTTTTTTACTAAATAAATGTTGATAACTTCAGTTTGTATAATTTTCCATAGCCATGTCCACCACACAAATGTTGTTGTGATTATATGACAACTTCAGTCATGGAAAAAAATGATGCTGGAGTTTAGTAACAGTGGTGATTAAATTGTAGTTTAGTTGGAAGAAATTGCTAACTAGATAATAGATTAATAAATGTCTAAGGCAAGTGTTTAAACCATGAGCTGCATTTTTCTTCCTCTCCTTCTTTCTTCCACTCCTTTTTCCAACATTCAAGTAGTCAGACTTATTCTCCTCTTCTCTTTTGTCAATTTCAGAGGCGTAGTTGGCGAATAATGTGAAAAAATGGTGTATATAAAGAAACCAAGAGGTTTAGTTATTACCTAATAATGAAGTGAATATTGGAGAATTTAATTTGTATGTGACGATTTAAAGGAACATGTGAGATAATCTTTTAATTAATACTCAAACTGAGGCATATTTCTTACCAGATTTATACTCATACGCTGTCTTAATCCTCTTCTTGTGTTTGCGCTATGTAGGACTCACTGCTGCCCGCACATTAGATTGAAGACAGGGCTGATAACACTTCAGTTCAGTCACGGTAATATACTCTAACTTGTCTTCTTCTCTTCAGTTTAGTCACGGTAATTTTGCAAGCTAACTGGCGAACAATTAAGTAATTGATAAGTAGATGAAATTGCTAAAAACCTTAATACTTATTCCTGCCATGATCCCATAGAATTTTTCTATTGCAAAAAATGAATCATACTTGTGAGTAATATTTCTTTTGATTGAATTAATAATAAAATTTAGATGTTTGATTCATGAACTGCATTTTTCTTCATCTTCTTCTTTCTCCTCTCCTAGCTAGTGTAGTGGATATATATCTATACAAATCTGAATATAAAATTTAATATTGTCTTCCAGAAACATTGGTGTTACTTAGTTACATGGATAAAGCTAGGAGCTAAATAGGACAATTAGTAATCATTAATAAACAAGTTATACACTTTGTCCCTTAAACTAGCTAGAATATTTTCACTTTATTATCTGTATCAGGAAGTCTCCAATTCTGATAGTGTCTAGTTAGGAAATATAGAAAATGCTTTTGTTATTCTCCAGAAGTTTTTTGTCATTCCTCTATACAGGTGGCCTTTTTGTCATTTTTTCTTGGCTTTCACATTCAGATCTTCATTAGTTGGATAATTAGGGTTCATGGGTCTTTTATCTTTACCCCCTGTTGTACAGCATTCGAAAAATATATATATAGGTTAACAACATCTTGTGTTCACAAGCTATAAACAGCAACATATAAAATCCAAAAAAAAAAATAGGTTGGAATATTATAGTCACCATGGACCGCTTTTTTTTATAAGTGATGATATTCTCTTCTTTCAAGTTGCTGTCTTATTCTTCTTTTTCATCTTAACCACACCCGAATAACAGCACAATAATCCGTCGGTAAGCTTGGTAAAAATAAACCGCGCATCCTATTTTCTTCCTAAGCGCACATCTGCTACTTTCATCTATTTTCTATCTTTCCAAAACTATTCTCTCGCATTAGTCCTTCGTTCTCTCATGCTTCATCCAAATATCTCTGTCGATCCATTGAAAAACTTTGTCACACTTCTACTCCATGGTTCTCTCACGCTGGCATCCATTGAAGAACTCATGCCAAAGTAAAGAGGGGGTTGAAATCGGAGGAGCTGAAACCGGTAATATACTCTGAACTTATCTTATTCACTGGAAACTACAAAATTAGACGATACTTAATTTTTCTATCATACCTCATATGATAATTAGGGTTCTGTTTTTCCGTAGTTGGATAATGAGGGTTCATGCTTGTTTTTTCTGATGGGAATTATGGTCGTGATTGTAGCTTTAATACTTCATTCCACTCTTCAATTATTCACTGTCGTTTAGTTACTCAAGTGTTATTTTGTTCGTGATTTGAAAGAATTTTGTTTTATACACACACTTTCGTTTAGTTACTCAAGTGTTCTATGCCCTGTGATGATTTGACATTTAAAGGAAGAAATTTTCATCAGATATTGAAAAAGTGGAGCAAACTGATCAGTTCTTATACAATGCATATAAGTAGTATACAATTATCATGCATAACCAAATGGTATTGTTTACCTAATACTAAGCATAGCAATTTGACTTCTTCAAAGACGTCAAGTCAAAGAATAATTGATTCTAACCTAATATACTATATAATTTGAATCATGATTTTAGGTCCACTGAAGCTTTTCACACAAAGGGATCAGACTGCTCAACAAAATAATCACCATGCTTGCAGTACTTTTCTCGAGATACTCCTACTGTGTTTGTCAATACATAAGAAGGGCTATACAAATACAACTTATTGCAATATATATGTGACTGTAGCACTGATCAATAAATTGGGTGATCGTTGGAATTTTTGCTTTCCTTCCACACAACATCATTTATTCACCAACCCATTATAAGATTTAATTACTATCAAGACAACACACCTTCACTCTCAATATTCTGCGTATAGGTTTCATCAATTTTTTTTGGAATCAACAAACAGAATGAGCACATGTATATTTTGTTGGATCCGTCAAGCCTAAATCTGTAGGTAATGATTCTGTATTTGCTAGAGTTGTTCTAGGAGTTATAAGTCCAGATATGACCATTACAGTAAGGAAAAACTCATATACCCTATATTCAGAAACAATCCCTCAAGAGTCAAAACTTATTTGTTGGCAGCATCAAAGTAAAATAATACTGAGACCTCATGGACTTGTAAAGATATGTGTGTGTGTGTGAGATAGAACATGAGAACTATGAATAATTCAAGTGTGTCATAATATCAAATGAAGTATATATGGACAGAAAAAAGATTTTTTTAATAAATTAAAATCAATCTGATCAATCTTTGCTTTTTTTTCTATCAGTTTGGTTACGTTTTGCTGCTGGTGTGCACTGGAGATGTGCTGTGACTGCATGTTTTGATCGAGTAAAAGCTTCTTGATATCCCTTTAGTAAGAAGTAAGTAACTAGACTATTCATCATATTCTTCTTCTTCTTCCACTCTGATGGTTATTCATGAAAATGAGGGGATCGATGCAAACCACCCATTTCCTAGTTTCGTTGAATTTATCGTCATTATTATTGTAGTTTTGTTCATCTTCTGTACTCATTTATGATGAGTATAGGATGTCTTTGCCTTCTCTGGTTATGTATACCTCTTAAACCATTTTGGTTTAAAGCTACTTTTCAGGTATTATAACTTGTTATTTTAAGCTGTTTTAGTACCTAAAAAAATTGAAAACTAAATATTCTTTCTCAAGGCTCCAGTTTGAATGGGTTTTTAGGGTTGCCTCTCTCGTTTGGCTTTGCTGTTGGTATTGACAATCAAATGTTAGCAAAACTAATTGACTTGTTAATACTACTTGAAATCTTAAAATTATAACTCAAGTTGTTACTGCTTTCTCTTGTTATTGCTCTTCACAATAGTGTATGTTTTGTGCAGATAAGACCACACTTACATCCTCACTTATCACTTACACTTGTTTAGAATCTGTTGGTTTTTGAATCAGTGTATTGCTTCTAATTTTTTCTACTGCATGTCTTCTCAGTAAGTGGAAATAAACAAATACTATGAGAGCGGTGTAATCGAGGGCTGTGATTCTTTACCCTTTGCTCTACTTAAAGCTCCTCACTTGCTGCTAGAATGACATTTTTATCATTTTGATGATGGCCATATTTCTTCTTCGTTATTTGACAAATCATGTCTTGAGATCTTCCAGTTTTTTCCTTCCTAAAATTGTGTTTTGTTCTTACTTTCTAAATATTGTTTTGGTTGTTGTATATTTCCGCATTTATGCCATTATTCATCACGCTGCTAAGTTCCGGATTTTAGGTTCCGAATTTGTCTGACAGCACCGAGGCCTTGAATTATCGCCCGGTTCCCAACAAATTCATCAGCTATTTAATTTTCTAGATCTGAATGATAATGCTACTACAACATTGTTAAACCGACTTCAGCTAGTCTCATACCTTCTAAACTATGTCATTTTACCTCTGTTTTTACTGTTATACAAAAAAAGTTTTCAATTATCAAAGTTCTAAAAAGGCTTGAAATCGCTTTAGCTTTTCCCCATTTCGAGTTCCTCCTTCTAAAGCAAATTCACAAAAGCGGTAATCGAATTTTTCTAATTCTTTCTATCAATTTTGTGTATCTATTACAGGAGAGATAAAACAACAAACCGTGGTCTGCTATTGAATCTCTTCTTCTGGTTGAAGTTCAACTCCACATATCAGGTATGACACATCTAGTTGCATTGTAGCCATTCTAGGAAAACATTCACTGCTGAAACTTAAAAATTGCAGCTTGCTTTGAAAAGATAGTTTCAGATTTTTAGCTATATCAAAGGTACCAACTTTAGTATTTTTCAAGCTAGGGATAATGATCATGATATTCAGTATTGGCCAATGTTTATAGCCTTTAGCGCAGAAAGAGTTAAAATTATAACAATATGTAATACTTTTGTTTTCGGTGTTAGTAATGTCTGCCGCAGCTGTTCAATTTTTTGAATAATACTCGATTTTCCCTTATGTTTTAGCTGCTAATTAGTAAAGTTTGGGTATTTCGAACTTTACGCATCGCTAATCTGCTTCAGCTCTTTGAAACGTGTTTGGACCTATTAATCTTTTAGCAAAAATCTGATTATAATATATACTTAACTTGGCCTTCACTAGGATTGAGTTATTGTATTTATTTTCTTGACAACAACAAAAAGTCATACTCTAAATTGTTTATACACTTAAGTAATAATTGATTGATGTTATTATTATGCTCTCTAACTTTTTAATATGATTATTATTGACAATCATACTAGTAGAATCATAATCTTTAACACTCCGACACATTATTTTTTATACACTAACCATTAGACACATTAATCTCGTATAGATAAGATGAGTTCAGATAGACGTTGGATGTATGATTTAGTGCGAATGCGAAATGGGAGGCCAACCCAAGAATGGTTGGCAAAGATAGAAGAATTTGTTGTGTTCGCACTATCACATCCTGAGTGTGTGAGGGAGAACAACAAAATCAAATGTCCTTGTCCCTTGCGTCGCTGCATGAATACTCAATATCTAGGTGCTGATATGGTCAAGGTACATCTGGCAAAGAAGGGATTCATGTATGGCTACTTTATCTGGAACTTCCATGGTGAAGTAGGTTCTATTAATTCGGCTGATTTGTCAAGTCGCATTTATACAACAAGTGATCAAACATCAACATTGAAAAACTATGAGACAATGGTTGTCAACGCTTTCGGTGCTCAGTACGAACCAATGGATGATGATCCTATCAATGAAGCAATTACGGAGGATGATTTGGACATAAGTGATGATGTAGAGGAGCCTCCTAACCCAGAAGCTAAAATTTTTTTTAAGCTTATGGAGGCTGCCAGGAAGAAGTTATTTGACGGAAAACACACTATTGTCATTGATTGTTCAGTTGCACTCAATGAAGACTGACCATCAAGCCTCACATATACTCATTGATAAAGTTTGTCAATCATATCATGATTTGTGGCCAAATGATAACCATATTCCAAAGGACTACTATGGTGCTAAAAAAGTAGTCAAAGGTCTTGGCTTCTTGTGAAGATAATTCACTCATGCATCAATCATTGTATGATATACTGGAGGGAAGACAAATATCTTGATTCTTGCAAGTTTTGTCACGAACCAAGGTACAAACCAGTGGCTGGAGGTTCTAAACGAAGGAAAACAAAGATCCCAGAAAGAAAATGCATTATTTCCCCATCATACCAAGACTTCAAAGACTGTACGCTTCTCCGGCAACATCAAGTGAAATGCGTTGGCATGCTGAGCACACAATGGAGGATGGCAAGATGTGTCATCCATCTGACTCTAGAGCATGGAAACATTTTGATGAGAGCAATCCTGAATTTGCTAAAGAAGTTAGAAATGTGCGCCTTGGCCTGTGCATTGACGGATTTCAGCCATTTGGGCCATGGGGCGACCATATTCATTGTGGCCTCTCATCCTGACTCCTTACAATCTACCACCTGGGGTGCATGAAAGATGAATTCTTCTTCTTAACATGCTTGGTGCCTGGACCGAAAAATCCAAAAGGGCGGATAGATGTGTATCTGAGCTCTTATTGCAGAGCTACAACAATTATGGGGTGAAGGAGTTAACACTTACGATGTATCTAAGAAACAAAATTTCACAATTTGAGCTGTGTTGATGTGGACAATCAGTGATTTTCCAGCATACGCAATGCTTTCTGGATGGAGCACAGCAAGAAGATTAGCATGTCCGCACTGTATGGACGCAAGTGATGCTTTCACCTTCGCTACGGTCGGAAACAATCCTGGTTTGACAATAGTAGGAAATTTTTATGACCAAGACACAAGTTTCGCTATGACACTATTTCATTCAGGAAAGGTAAAAAAGTTTTAGGTAGAGCACCACGTGTGTGGACCGGTGATGAGATATTGGCAGAAATAGACCGGTTAGGTCTTAAGAAAGTGAATGAAGTTGGCTCGGACGAAACAAATGCTGCCATTGCTAGGAACTGTGGGTGGAGTAAGAAGAGTATTTTTTGGGATCTACCGTATTGGAGTAAGTTGTAATCCGACACAACTTGGATGTTATGCATATTGAGAAAAAATTGTTTTGACTACACATTCAACACTGTACTCAATGTTAAACATAAGACGAAGGATCATGAAAAATTACGTCAGGAACTCAATGACTACTGTGAGCGTCCTGAGTCGGCATTTGATGCAAGGAGTAAGAGATATCCAAAGGCATCTTATGTATTGGACAGAGAACAGAAGGTCATTTTTTGTGAATGGGTTAAAAATATAAAGTTCACAGATGGGTATGCCTCTAATGTTGGTAGATGTGTTTACATGACGAGTAGGAGAGTATTCGGGATGAAGAGTCATGATTGTCAGGTATTTATGCACTGACTCATGCCTATAGCCTTCCGTCATCTTCTCCCTCGAGCGGTGTGGGAGGCAATCACCGAGTTGTGTCTTCACTTCAAAGAGTTGACTGCAACATCGTTGTATGAAACAAATCTACAACAAATGAAAGATAATATTGTACTCATTCTTTGCAAATTGGAGATGATATTTCCTCCGAGCTTTTTTGACTCAATGGAGCATCTTCCAATCCACTTGGCTTACGAGGCTAGTCTAGCTGGACCTGTGCAATACAGATCGATGTACCCCTTTGAGAGGTAAGCCACGTATTTTGTTGAAATACCCCAAACTTAGATATGGTGTTTAAATGATAAACTAAGATATAAGGAGGCTAAATAATGCCTTAGAAACATTTCTAATCAAAGAAAATACAAGGAAACACCAAAAAGAGCAGTTTAAGCAAAAACGTGCTCTAAGCTAGGAGAGACATGGGAGAGTACCCAAATATTGTTCTAAGACCTTAGTAATATCCTAATGGTCATTTTAAGTCAATTACCAAAGAAAACCAAGCTTGAAAACTAGTTAAAAACAAAATGTGCTTTAAGGAGTCTTAAAGCACGTTTTGAAAAATTGTCTTGTAAATGAGTTTTGAATGGCTAAATGTCCATCATTACTCTTTAATTAGTATGTGTACTATATAGTATCACATTTGGAGGTCTATATCAATGGGAAATCAAAAATTTCACAACAATGTGCCTTGTTTTGATGAATAGTGAATTAATTAAGCTAGTTTATAACATAAGTCTATATAAGTGAGACATTTGGTCAACAAAGACTAAACTACCCTCATTCACTAAAGGGGGGCGGTTTTTAAGTGTGACTCACCACACTTATCTAGCTAAGTAAAGAGAAAGCAAAATAAGTAAGTTATAAAGTAAAAGTACTATTCACCTTTAAGATAAATATCACACATTTACTTACCTCTCTCCTCACTTCTTCATTCTCCCTTGTTCACACGGTTTCCTTGCTCTCTTTCTCTTCTCCATTAACGTGAAGCTCCTCTCCATGCTAGCCACCTTCTCTTGCACACATCTTGCTCATTTTAGCTCCAAATCCAAAACAAAATACATATTCTTCTTAGTTAGCTCAAGCTCCTCCTTTCTATCTTTTCAAACTTCAAGAGCTTCATTTTGGTGCCAAGTCAAACCACCATTAGAGGAGGAAATTCAAGTTTGGAGACTCCATTGGCATCTCCATTCTCTTAAGGTAAAGAAAGTGTAAGAAAATCTAGGTTTCCACCATTTTCTTCACATAACCGAAAATATATACTCATGGGACTCCATGTTTATTCCTTGCCTTGTTCTAGCTTGTTTCTACTCTTCAAAGGAGAGAGGAGGTCCTTCTTGCTTCATCCACTTGTCTTGAGAAACCAAGGTAAAACAATCACATTAATACCTTAAAACATATTTTTAAACCTAGGGTTTGTTCCTTAGGGTTAATGTGTTATCTTGTACTCATTGGAGTCATTGGATATTGGTTAGAACATTGGCAAGGAGAATCACATTGGTGACCGAGATTGAACAAAGAAAACCTAAGGAGAAAAGCTTTTAAGCTTGTGAGAAAACAAGGTAAATTACTTACCTTAAGGTGTCTTGTTGTTTAAGGGAATGAGATGTGGGTATATGATGAGTTTAGTGTAGAGTTTATATTGGGAAGGTGCTATAAAACCTAGGAGAAACAATGACTATTCTTGTGAACTTGTGACTAAGGAGCAATGAGAAAAGAGATAGTTTAAGAATATAAAGGTGAAGTACAAGAAGCATTTTATTTCAATGGGAGCCTTGTTGAGTGTATTCGCAGGTTGAAGGCATATATATGTGGAAATTCAATGGTTAAGATTACTGCCATTTAAGGGCCTAAGAGCCAAGTATTTTAAGTTTAAGCACTATATGATGATGTGGTGTGGTTTTGGTGTAATTGGGTGTTAAGCTATTGTGATGAGAATTTGTGTGGTATTGGTTGTTTGGTGGAGAAAAACCATGTGTTAGGAGGTACTATATACTAGAGAACCCATGGCAAAATTTAAAGGAGAGTTTATGTGTTTGAGATATCCTAAGGGAATTTAATGACTAAGGAAGTACTAGGAATGTTCTATAGGTTGTCTTGATGAAAAAGGGTGAAGTTAAAGTGTTTTAATGATTTATAATGTCTTAGGTATCACCATGGAAGATTTAGGAATCAAGAGAATGTATTTGAGTATTTAGGAATTAGGCAAATGTTGGTGCACAGCTAGGAAGGAAATAATGTGGTGAGGATGGAAGTTTAAACTTGTTAAGGAACTTAAGTAAATGCTTAAAAGAGTTTTAGATAGTGAGAGATGCTTGGGAGATGATGTTATAGTGGTGAAGAAAACATTGGCATAGTGGTTACACTAGGTATGAACCACCACCTAGAAACCTAGAGGAAAGCATTACAAGTGTTAGCATTATTACAAGGAAAATGCATAATGACTAAGATGGATTTTGGTGGATGATTTAAGGTATTTTAAGGAGGGCTTAAGGTGTATTTGAGGTGCCCAAATGAGGTTATAACATATTAGAATATATGAGGAGAAGTTTGGAGTTGAAAGAGAATTTAGAAACAAGTTTCTAGAGCCGACCGGCCTTAGGACCGGACTTGCAAGGTCGGTCGGGCTCTGTTACACTACTGGAAAATGTTTCTGGAATGGACCGGACATGAGACCGGACTTGTCAAGTCCGGTCGGCATGAATTTTGTACGGTTATAAGTCTCTGGAATCGACCGGACATAGGACCGGACTTGTAAGTCCGGTCGGAGTGAATTTTCCAACGGTAAAAGGGTACTGGAATGGACCGGACTTGGCAAGTCCGGTCGGTAAGTCCGGTCGAGCCTAAAAAAAAAAAAAAAAAAGAAATTCCAAATTCTAAGAATGGTAATGGGTAATGAGGTATGCCCTTGGTAGGGTAGTAATGATTGGGACCCTAAGAACTTAAGGAATTAAGTTAAGATTAAGTATAAGTTTTAATGTTTAAAGTTAAGTTGTAAGACTAAGTGATAAAGACTTGAGAGGTTATTGAGTGGAAGTCCTTAGGGACTAAGTGAGTTAAGTAAGGTGCAAATAACTAATAACCTAAAAATGAATGAATGTTTTAGGTTTGTGAATTGGGACCCCGAAGAAGATTAGTCAAACAACGATCGACGGTGAACGGTACAATCCTTCTTGTGACCTGCTTGCTAACGAGGTGTCCCTCGGCTTGTGTGCTATCTGTTATTTGCTATGACTAAAACAAGATAAAGCATGCAACCGGTTATATTGTTCTCGTTGTGATTGTGTTATATTTACACTAACCCGCGAGACTTGAGATTGTTACTAACCAAGTTTAGTACTTACTGAGTTAAGAATAAGAGTTAAGTTTGATGGTTGTTGGTTAATGCCCGTTAAGGCTTAGCTAGCACATGGTGTTTAAGATGTCTACTAACTGGAACTTGAGTGAGGAAACCCGGGACCGATCTCCGGTCATGCATGCTAAGGAAAAAGGGGGACGGTATCTGAATCAGATCCGCCCTCCGCTTAAGGACTTGTCTTCGGACTTGTAGCCTAGGGCCGGTTGCCGGCTCAGCTACGCTGGACTCCCGTCCAGAGTAGGTGGCATTAAGATGGTGCGGTGGGATCACCTAAATCCCAGGTTCGAATTAAGCTACAACCAATCCCTTCCAGGAAAGGTTTGTATACTGAGATTAAGATTGAGATTAAGATTAAGGTAAGGTAAGGAACTGAGATTAAGGAAATGAGGACTAAGGAGGGGGTTACTAACCCACTTAAGGGAACGCTTGAGTCGTTCATTGTTTGTGAACTATATGTTCATCTGTGGTTATTGTTATTGCACTTCATATTATGCTTGTGTATGTAATCAATTTCCATGCTATCGACAATTAGTCGTCGTAGCCCCGTTAGCTTGGGGGCCATGAGAGGGTGTACCAGCATTCGTGCTGACCCCCTCGGGGGCTATTTTTACACTTGCAGGTAAGAGGCCCATGAGGACGCACTACGAGAGTAGGAGCGGTTAGACTTAGGTGGGTTTATTTTGAGTTCGGGTTGCGCCTGTGCACCCGACTGTTTATATTAAACTGATGTAAGTTTGGGATTATGTTGAGATACTAGTACTCGGTTGGTTGTGGTATGAATGTTGATGTTTAAGTGGATAAGTATTTTGGATAAGTATTGTAAGTATTTAAGCCGGTATATTCTAACGATCAGACCGTGGCAAGGTCCAAGTGTTGTTTATTTCCGCTGCGACGTATTCGATTAAGTGTTCAGATTGCGATAACCACGATAGGCTTTGGATGGGGTGTTACAAAAAGTGGTATCAGAGCGTAGTTACGCTCTGATCAAGAAATACCGGATATAAGTAACCACCGAGTTAGGATATAAGTTAAGGAGTAAAGTATTGGGTTAAGGGTGTGAGAAGTTAGAGTGAGTAGAGTCAGATGACCACTAATAAGTGTGGATTGTCTTTACCGTCTACGGACGTTATAAATTTACTAACCAAAACAATGGTGAGTACGAATCTAATGTAAGTTATGCTTGTTCAGATGGCAGGACGCCCTAGAGGAGGCCGAGGTCGCGGCCGGGGTGAGGATATTCCAGGGATACCTGGAGGGCAGACGATCGCAGAGATCGTAGCTGCCGCTTTAGGGCACATGGGCTATCAGCCTGGTGTGGGTGCACCACCTCCACCGCCACACCTAGGGAACCAAACTGGGTGAAGAGTTTGCTGATCTTCGACCCGCGCACTTCAAGGGGGAGGCGACCCGCCAAGCTTGAGGCGTACATCTCCGAGCTGGAGACCGCCTTCGAGACCCTTGATGTCCCTGCTGGGATCAAGGTGCGCTTAGCTGCTTTCTACCTGAAGGGGGCGGCGGGCGATTGGTGGAAGCTGGTGAGGGCCGAGCATGTGGCCAACCCAGAGTTCGGCTGGGAGCAGTACACCGCCTTGCTACGGGCAAAGTACTACCCCGCCCATGTCCAGACGAAGAAGCGCTTGCAGTTGGATGCGCTTAAGCAGTCGGACAAGATGACAGTGGACGAGTATTACTCAGAGTTCACTGCCTTGCTCCGTCTTCTGCCAGGTCTAGGGTATTCTGACCAGATCTTGGTAGACCGCTTCTATGGCGGGCTTAGCCATCGACTCCGCTACGGCATGGGGCCGACGAGTTACACTACCTTGCAGGTAATAAGAATGATTGAAATTTGAGTAAGTGGTGAATAAGATTTAGATTATGAGAATAAGTGACTAATACTATGGAAAAGCAGGAGTGCTATCATGCCGCTGCTAAGGTTGAGATTACCGTCCAGCTGAGGGACGAGGAGAATGCAAAGCGGAAGAGTGCTGGGAAGAGCTCAGAGAGTCAAGGGCAAGGAGGGTACAAGAAACAAAAGTACCAGCCTCAGGCCCAGAAGAATCAGAACCCGAAAGGGAAGGAGGAAAAGGAGAAGGCTTCGGAAGAGCCATTGAAGCTGACCTATGCTAGCTGCAGCTACACCACTGCGCTCTAAGGCGCCAAAGGGTGAGAAAAATTGATATTGAATGAGTTAAGAAATAAATTAGTAACCGTTTGAGATATGAGAATTGACAATATGAATCATCAGGATCTGAGACTGAGAGGGGAGCCGGTGGTGGCTACCAGCGACGCTTCATCTGTAGATGGTGTCACAAGGACCACCCCGGGCTCGACTGTAAGGGGAATAAGGTGGAGTGCAACTTCTGTGGTGTCTACGGGCATCGAGCTTATGAGTGTTACCGGAACCCTGCTAGCAGAGCCTATAGGCCCGATACCAGGGGCAAGGGCAAGACCGATCAGGGAGCTGGATCTGACGGTCAGAGGAAAGTGCAGCAGCCGGCGGACAAGAACCCAGGGCGACCCAGAAGACGGGGCCCACTCTACACATGGTGGACCGGGACGATGAGCCTGAGCCCTCATCGAGGCCAGGTACCACTATAACCATTTAGTAATAAAACTACCTGCTTACCGCATTATCATGCATGTTTGGTGAAATATATGAGTTAAGTAAGAATAAGATGAGATTAGAACTAAGTAAGACATAACCTACTACCACTTTAGGAAGATTCAACATCTGCTACCCATACCATCTACATCTAACCCGGAGCACACCGACATCGAAACCATACACTTTCCAACCGAACAATGTCAGGTTATCCGCCCAGGTATGATTTTATTAAGGGGATACCTGACACCCGACGCACAAATAGCCATCATCAGGAGATGCAATCAACTAGGAATGGGACCGGGAGGTTTTTACACACCGGAGTACCCAGGGGGAGCAAGATGAAATTAAAGATGATGAGCTTGGGCAAGGATTGGAATCCGTATGCCAAGAATTACCAAACCACAAGGGAGCAAGATGGAGTCTCACCACCGGGAATACCCGAAGAGTTCCATCCAGTTATTACACAAGTCATGGAAATCGCTCAGCAGTTGGAAGCTGAACCGATTCCAGACATCCAGCCAGACATTTGCATTGTAAACTTCTACGAAAAAGATGGGAAACTGGGACTACACCAGGATAAGGACGAGACAACGGAGTCTCTCGAGAGGGATACCCGTAGTGTCTTGGTCCATTGGAGATGATGCGGAGTTTTTATACGGCGAGCAGAAGCGTGCGGACCGTGCAGATAAGATAGTACTTAAGTCAGGTGATGTATTAATTTTGGGAGGAGAATCAAGGATGTTGTACCATGGGATTAAGAGAATCAAGCTGAATACAGCACCGTCAGCAGTAATCAATGCGACGCATATGAGACCAGGAAGATTAAACCTAACCTTTAGACAATATTAGCCATGTAATGTTAGAATGAGATGAGAAATGAGATGTAAGATTGAGGCACATGTTGTAAACAGGATGGTCATAAATAAAATAACAGTGTTGTTCATATAAATTGTTACGACTCTTGTTATACCATCAATACTCATGGAGCTTGTGAACACAATTAGGTTATGGACTCGGTACGGAAGGTGCACTAAGCATACTCACAGAGGCACAGGCCGACGCAGCGGTACTATCCTCACCGGCACCTTTCCGATCAATGGGATTGAGGCATCGGTTCTCTTCGACTCAGGGGCCTCGCATACCTTTGTCTCTGCATCATTTGTGAGCAGGTTGGGGCTAGACGCTGAGGAGCTACCCGACTTCACGGTTACGCTCCCGTCTAAGGAGAAGGTTCGTTGCACTCGTTACTACCGAGGAGCCACCATTAGCCTTAAGGGGGAAGACTTCCCAGTCAGTTTCATTGAGTTCAGTAAGCTAGGATTTGATGTTATCTTCGGGATGAACTGGTTGGCGGCACAAGGGACGTATCCTCTGCGCCGAGCATAGATTGCTGCTCAGGAGTCCGTCTGGGGTAACAATATCATACCGCCAGAGGCCCAGAGAGCCTTCGACTAAGATCATCAACCCGCCATGGCAATGTATAGAGAATTAAGGAGAAAGGAAGAAGTATACCTCTGCTATGTACAGACATAGAGAGAGACCCTGAGTTCGACCCCACTTACCGGTAGTGTCGGAGTTCCCCGACTTGTTTCCACGGGAACTGCCCGGCATGCCACCCACTCGGGAGGTAGAGTTCACCATTGAGCTGCTACCTGGTACCGGACCGATAGCCAAAGCACCATACCGTATGGCTCCGGCAGAAATGATTGAGTTAAAAGAACAACTGAAGATTTGGATAAGGGATTCATTAGACCAAGTGTGTCACCCTGGGGAGCGCCAGTCCTCTTCGTGAAGAAAAAGGATGGTAGTCTCCGCCTCTGCATCGACTACAGAGAGCTGAATGCAGTAACAGTGAAAAATAAGTACCCACTACCCCGCATTGACGATCTGTTCGATCAGTTGAAGGGAGCATCATGTGTTTTCCAAGATTGATCTCAGATCAGGGTATCATCAGATAGCCATTAAGGAGGGAGACATTGAGAAGACGGCATTCCGGACACGATACGGCCACTATGAGTTTACAGTGATGCCGTTCGGTTTGTCGAACGCGCCAGCGAAGTTTATGGATCTGATGAACCGCTTGTTCCGGGAGCAGCTGGACAAGTCGGTGGTGGTTTTATTGATGACATTCTGATATTCAAAGTCTAAGGTTGAGCATGAGGAGCATCTGAGGAGGGTGTTGGAAATATTGAGGGAGAACCAGCTATATGCTAAGTTCTCCAAGTGCGAGTTTTGGCTTGACCAGGTCTCTTTCCTGGGTCATGTCATCTCAGATGCTGGGATCGCAGTGGATCCAGCAGAGATTGATGCCGTACGTACCTGGCCAAGGCCGAAGACTGTTACCGACATCCGGAGCTTTCTCGGTCTGGCAGGTTACTACAGGAGGTTTTTAGAGATTTCAGCAAGGTCGCGAAGCTGATGACCAGTCTGATGAAGAAGGATGCACCATTTCTGTGGACAGATGACTGTGAGAGATCTTTTCAGCGCTTGAAGGACTCACTGACCACTGCACCGATACTGACCATTCCAGACGGTACAGAGGGCTTTGAGGTTTATTGTGATGCATCCGGCAGAGGGCTGGGTTGCGTGCTCATGCAACATGGCAAGGTGGTGGCATATGCCTCACGCCAGTTGAAGAAACATGAGGAGAACTACCCCACACATGATTTAGAGCTGGGAGCTGTAGTCTTCGCTTTGAAGATATGGCGCCACTACTTATACGGGTTAGTGTCACGATCTACACCGATCATAAAAGTTTGAAATACATATTCACTCAGAAGGAGTTAAACCTTCGACAGAGGAGATGGTTAGAATTTCTGAAAGACTATGACATTGACCTCCAATACAAAGAAGGGAAGGCCAATGTTGTAGCAGATGCCCTGAGCCGTCGAGCACACTCACTCCATTCGCTAGTTTCTTTCTCCAGCTTGGTTGATGAGGTGCGAGAGGCTCAGAGGACTGATGAGTATATGAGAGAGGTCAGACAGAAGCTGACAGATGGTACCTTTGAGAGTCAGAAATACGACTTCAGACTTCATGATGATGATCTGATCAGACTTAAGGGCCGATTATGCATACCACGAGGTAACACGGATCTGAAAGACCGTATACTTAGAGAATCACACTGTTCTTCAGTTTCCATCCATCCGGAGCCTCTAAAATGTATAAAGACATGAAGAGATACTTCTGGTGGTCGGGGATGAAGACAGATGTTCCGAGTTCGTCTTGAGGTGTCTCACATGCCAGAAGGTGAAATTCGAGCACAGACGACCGGGCGGAATGGTACAGTCGATGCCAGTTCCGGTGGAAGTTCCATGATATCTCCATGGACTTCGTAGTTGGGCTTCCACCTGCTAGGGGAGGTCTCAACATGATATGGTGGTGTGGATCGCCTTACCAAAGTAGCCAGATTCATACCGATGAAGGATACTTGGAAGGTGACCAAATTAGCTGAGTTATTTGAGAAAGAAATCATGAGACATCACGGCATACCAAAGACCATAGTGTCAGATAGAGATACCAGATTCCTTTCGAGGTACTGGAGAGCTACCAGAGAAGCGTTGGGTACAGAACTCAAACTGAGTACCGCGTTCCATCCTCAGACAGATGGTCAGACTGAGCGTACCATTCAGACACTCGAGGACATGCTGAGAGCATGTGCCTTAGACTTCCAGGGCAGTTGGATTGACAGATTGCATCTGATCGAGTTTTCATACAACAACAGCTATCACGCTTCGATCAAGATGGCATCTTTTCAAGCGTTGTACGGTAGACCATGTCGTACACCGCTCTGCTGGGATGAGTCGAGTGAGACGGTCATTATAGGACCAGAGTACTTAGAACAAGTTAAGGCTGAAGTTCAGCAAATCAGGGAGAACATGAAAGCTGCTCAAGATAGGCAGAAGTCGTATGCTGATGTTCGACGACGAGACCTGGAGTTCGCAGTGGGCGACCGGGTATTTCTGCGAGTATCACCGATGAAGGGTGTATTCAGGTTTGGGCAGAAGGGCAAGTTAAGCCCGAAATTTGTTGGTCCTTATGAGATTACGGAGCGGGTGGGCCCGGTTGCTTACAGGTTGAATTTACCTGCTGAGCTGGGTAAAGTGCATGATGTTTTTCATGTTTCACAGCTGAAGAAATACATGCACCACCCCTCCCATGTGTTAGAACCTGAGAGGTTGACCTTAGAACCAAATATGAGATCCGTGGAGACTCCTCAGAGAATCTTGGACAGAAAGACTAGGGACACTCGCCACAAGTCAGTGCGACTGGTGAAGGTTCTCTGGTCTAACCAGGATGTCGAAGAGGCCACGTGGGAATTAGAGGATAAGATGAGGGCGAAGTACCCTTCTTTATTTACTGACTAGATCGTCTGTATAGGGTACGGGGCGTACCCCTTTTTAAGGGGGGTAGAGCTTTCTCGCTTTTGAGTTAGGAAACGATCATGTTTGTCGTTTGTTTGGTTGTTTAAGATGTGGATTTGTGTAAGTTGCTACACTTTGGTGTAAGTTTGAGTTATGTATAATACTTATGTATTGTATTTGAGATTGACCTTTGAGTCTTGAGATGTATGGATGTGAATATAAGATGTGGTATTAAGATTAAGAGAATTGTGTACCGTGAATGGTTAAACACATGTGTGAACTTTGAGGACAAAGTTCTTTTAAGGGGGGTAGATTGAAATACCCCAAACTTAGATATGGTGTTTAAATGATAAACTAAGATATAAGGAGGCTAAATAATGCCTTAGAAACATTAAGAAACATTTCTAATCAAAGAAAATACAAGGAAACACCAAAAAGAGCAGTTTAAGCAAAAACGTGCTCTAAGCTTGGAGAGACATGGGAGAGTACCCAAATATTGTTCTAAGACCTTAGTAATATCCTAATGGTCATTTTAAGTCAATTACCAAAGAAAACCAAGCTTGAAAACTAGTTAAAACACAAAATGTGCTTTAAGGAGTCTTAAAGCACGTTTTTGAAAAATTGTCTTGTAAATGAGTTTTGAATGGCTAAATGTCCATTACTCTTTAATTAGTATGTTACTATATAGTATCACATTTGGAGGTCTATATCAATGGGAAATCAAAATTTCACAACAATGTGCCTTGTTTTGATGAATAGTGAATTAATTAAGCTAGTTTATAACATAAGTCTATATAAGTGAGACATTTGGTCAACAAAGACTAAACTACCCTCATTCACTAAAGGGGCCGGTTTTTTAAGTGTGACTCACCACACTTATCTAGCTAAGTAAAGAGAAAGCAAAATAAGTAAGTTATAAAGTAAAAGTACTATTCACCTTTAAGATAAATATCACACATTTACTTACCTCTCTCCTCACTTCTTCATTCTCCCTTGTTCACACGGTTTCCTTGCTCTCTTTCTCTTCTCCATTAACGTGAAGCTCCTCTCCATGCTAGCTCCACCTTCTCTTGCACACATCTTGCTCATTTTAGCTCCAAATCCAAAACAAAATACATATTCTTCTTAGTTAGCTCAAGCTCCTCCTTTCTATCTTTTCAAAACTTCAAGAGCTTCATTTTGGTGCCAAGTCAAACCACCATTAGAGGAGGAAATTCAAGTTTGGAGACTCCATTGGCATCTCCATTCTCTTAAGGTAAAGAAAGTGTAAGAAAATCTAGGTTTCCACCATTTTCTTCACATAACCGAAAATATATACTCATGGGACTCCATGTTTATGCCTTGTTCTAGCTTGTTTCTACTCTTCAAAGGAGAGAGAAGGTCCTTCTTGCTTCACATCCAAGTTGTCTTGAGAAACCAAGGTAAAACAATCACATTAATACCTTAAAACATATTTTTAAACCTAGGGTTTGTTCCTTAGGGTTAATGTGTTATCTTGTACTCATTGGAGTCATTGGATATTGGTTAGAACATTGGCAAGGAGAATCACATTGGTGACCGAGATTGAACAAAGAAAACCTAAGGAGAAAATGCTTTTAAGCTTGTGAGAAAACAAGGTAAATTACTTACCTTAAGGTGTCTTGTTGTTTAAGGGAATGAGATGTGGGTATATGATGAGTTTAGTGTAGAGTTTATATTGGGAAGGTGCTATAAAACCTAGGAGAAACAATGACTATTCTTGTGAACTTGTGACTAAGGAGCAAATGAGAAAAGAGATAGTTTAAGAATATAAAGGTGAAGTACAAGAAGCATTTTATTTCAATGGGAGCCTTGTTGAGTGTATTCGCAGGTTGAAGGCATATATATGTGGAAATTCAATGGTTAAGATTACTGTCATTTAAGGGCCTAAGAGCCAAGTATTTTAAGTTTAAGCACTATATGATGATGTGGTGTGGTTTTGGTGTAATTGGGTGTTAAGCTATTGTGATGAGAATTTGTGTGGTATTGGTTGTTTGGTGGAGAAAAACCATGTGTTAGGAGGTACTATATACTAGAGAACCCATGGCAAAATTTAAAGGAGAGTTTATGTGTTTGAGATATCCTAAGGGAATTTAATGACTAAGGAAGTACTAGGAATGTTCTATAGGTTGTCTTGATGAAAAAGGGTGAAGTTAAAGTGTTTTAATGATTTATAATGACTTAGGTATCACCATGGAAGATTTAGGAATCAAAGAATGTATTTGAGTATTTAGGACTTAGGCAAATGTTGGTGCACAGCTAGGAAGGAAATAATGTGGTGAGGATGGAAGTTTAAACTTGTTAAGGAACTTTAAGTAAATGCTTAAAAAGTTTTAGATAGTGAGAGATGCTTGGGAGATGATGTTATAGTGGTGAAGAAAACATTTGGCATAGTGGTTACACTAGGTATGAACCACCACCTAGAACCTAGAGGAAAGCATTACAAGTGTTAGCATTATTACAAGGAAAATGCATAATGACTAAGATGGATTTTGGTGGATGATTTAAGGTATTTTAAGGAGGGCTTAAGGTGTATTTGAGGTGCCCAAATGAGGTTATAACATATTAGAATATATGAGGAGAAGTTTGGAGTTGAAAGAGAATTTAGAAACAAGTTTCTAGAGCCGACCGGCCTTAGGACCGGACTTGCAAGGTCGGTCGGGCTCTGTTACACTACCGGAAAATGTTTCTGGAATGGACCGGACATGAGACCGGACTTGTCAAGTCCGGTCGGCATGAATTTTGTACGGTTATAAGTCTCTGGAATCGACCGGACATAGGACCGGACTTGTAAGTCCGGTCGGAGTGAATTTTCCAACGGTAAAAGGGTACTGGAATGGACCGGACTTGGCAAGTCCGGTCGGTAGCCCTAAAAACAAAAAAAAAAAGAAATTCCAAATTCTAAGAATGGTAATGGGTAATGAGGTATGCCCTTGGTAGGGTAGTAATGATTGGGACCCTAAGAACTTAAGGAATTAAGTTAAGATTAAGTATAAGTTTTAATGTTTAAAGTTAAGTTTGTAAGACTAAGTGATAAAGACTTGAGAGGTTATTGAGTGGAAGTCCTTAGGGACTAAGTGAGTTAAGTAAGGTGCAAATAACTAATAACCTAAAAATGAATGAATGTTTTGAGGTTTGTGAATTGGGACCCCGAAGAAGATTAGTCAAACAACGATCGACGGTGAACGGTACAATCCTTCTTGTGACCTGCTTGCTAACGAGGTGTCCCTCGGCTTGTGTGCTATCTGTTTATTTGCTATGACTAAAACAAGATAAAGCATGCAACCGGTTATATTGTTCTCGTTGTGTTTGTGTTATATTTACACTAACCCGCGAGACTTGAGATTGTTACTAACCAAGTTTAGTACTTACTGAGTTAAGAATAAGAATTAAGTTTGATGGTTGTTGGTTAATGCCCGTTAAGGCTTAGCTAGCACATGGTGTTTAAGATGTCTACTAACTGGAACTCGAGTGAGGAAACCCGGGACCGATCTCCGGTCATGCATGCTAAGGAAAAAGGGGGACGGTATCTGAATCAGATCCGCCCTCCGCTTAAGGACTTGTCTTCGGACTTGTAGCCTAGGGCCGGTTGCGGGCTCAGCTACGCTGGACTCCCGTCCAGAGTAGGTGGCATTAAGATGGTGCGGTGGGATCACCTAAATCCCAGGTTCGAATTAAGCTACAACCAATCCCTTCCAGGAAAGGTTTTATACTGAGATTAAGATTGAGATTAAGATTAAGGTAAGGTAAGGAACTGAGATTAAGGAAATGAGGACTAAGGAGGGGGTTACTAACCCACTTGTTAAGGGAACGCTTGAGTCGTTCATTGTTTGTGAACTATGTGTTCATCTGTGGTTATTGTTATTGCACTTCATATTATGCTTGTGTATGTAATCAATTTCCATGCTATCGACAATTAGTCGTCGTAGCCCCGTTAGCTTGGGGGCCATGAGAGGGTGTACCAGCATTCGTGCTGACCCCCTCGGGGGCTATTTTTACACTTGCAGGTAAGAGGCCCATGAGGACGCACTACGAGAGTAGGAGCGGTTAGACTTAGGTCGGGTTGTTTATTTTGAGATCGGGTTGCGCCTGTGCACCCGACTGTTTATATTAAACTGATGTAAGTTTGGGATTATGTTTGAGATACTAGTACTCGGTTGGTTGTGGTATAATGAATGTTGATGTTTAAGCTGGATAAGTATTTTTGGATAAGTATTGTAAGTATTTAAGCCGGTATATTCTAACGATCAGACCGTGGCAAGGTCCAAGTGTTGTTTATTTCCGCTGCGACGTATTCGATTAAGTGTTCAGATTGCGATAACCACGATAGGCTTTGGATGGGGTGTTACATTTGTTGATAACTGATTCAGTCAGTGTTAATAGATGAGTTCATTCATTATTCTTACGGTATATGAATATGATTGTTGTAGATACATGGGCAAGTTGAAAAGGAAAGTCAAAAACAGAAACCACGTTGAAGGGTCAATATGCAATGGTTATCTTCTCGAGGAGATTACTAAATTCAACACCTTCTATTTTGGTGATGGTGAACCCTCTTATCGCTATAGAGTGGGAAGGAATGAAGTTGACATTGATAAAGTAGATGATGACCCTGATAGGATCTCCATCTTCAAATCAAGCAGAAGACTAATTGGGAAAGCTACTTCGGTTTATCTAACACTGAAAGACTTAGGTCCTGCCCAGACATATGTGTTGTTGAACACTCTAGAAATCGAGCCTTATGTGGAGTAAGAATACAAATGCTAAGTTTTCTATAAAAGTTAAACTCAAAGAACATATATGTTGACCGTATATGTTCGCTTGTGTTTCACCAAAAGTTTATCGATGAACTGCAAGAGCAAAATCCTTCAATCGATGATGTTGCTATTAACAGAAAGTTGGAGAAAGAATTTAGTGTATGGTTCAATTCATATGTAAGCTACATATTATAACTTCATGAATTTGAAAATACAACTATGTCATCACCTTAGCTAGTTGTGACATGATTCTTCTTGTTTGTTGTCTTAAGCAGTCAAACAATGACACAATCCCCAATCATTTCATACGGAGTTTGGCACAAGGACCGCTAAATGTGGCAAAATCATATTTCGGTTGTTTTGTGAATGTGTTCAAATTTCTTACAAGAGTGCATGAAGTTGGTTGTTTAACAGTAAATAGTGGAGTATGCGTATCTGCTGGTGGTGAATCGAGCACAGAATATGATTATTATGGAATGCTGGACGATATTATTGAGTTAGAGTACCCGGCGTACCCTTTGAAGAAGGTGATCATATTCAAGTGTTCGTGGTTTGATAACTCAAAAGGATGGTTGTGTTATCCACCCAATATATAAAATAGCAGACATCAAACATACAAGGAGGATAAAGAATTATGAACCGTTTATATTGGCGGATCAAGCGAGACAAGTATATTACTGCTCGTACCCTTCTATAAAGAAGGATGTTCAAGCATGGTGGTCTGTCTGTAAAATTAAAGCAAGAAGCATATTAGACATGCCCGATTCAGTTTCAAATGAAGAAGAGGCACAACCACTTCAAGAAGAAGGAGTTGAGGGGGTTGATGTATCTACTTTTATCCCTAATGAAGAGGATGTACCTATTGAATTGGTAGACACGATTGATTCTGTTGCAGAGGATTTAGAAAGTGGTGACCTAGAGGGGGACGAGGTTGGAGATGCTGAAAAAGTGGAGGATGAATTGGAAGAAGATTTGGAAGAGAATGATTATGATGATGATTATGATTTTGAATGACAAATGTAAATTAACTCGTAGATAGTTGTTGTTTATGAATATTACAATATTGTTTGATTATATCTAATTCATTTTATATGTGTGCAGATATGGCTGGTTTGGGTGTGGTCAAACGCCTCTTCCCCAAAAAGAAGAAGAAGAGTAAGAATGTTGGTGATCAGGCGGAGTCATCAGTGGCAGCTGCTGATGGTGGTAGTGAGCAGCAGCAGCAGGAGGCACCCTTGACTGTTCCTCAGGAGCAACAAGAGGCTTGTCAGATACCACCATCTAGTGGTATGTCTAACGGTACCATCAGCACCCCAGATGATACTCCCGCTGGCAAGGATTCCTTGGAGACCACCCCACACACATCTACAGAGATGCATGTCGAGAGTGGAAGTGCAAGTGGCAGTGCGAGTGCCTCAACTTCTGACCCTCGTATTCTGATTACCTTTTCTGAATCTAGGTATGTGAAATAATCTTTATTCTTGTGTTATGCAATGTGAATTAATTATGTAGTTGATTTATTTTTTTTCTAATTAATCACTGTTTTGCTATCATACAAGTGGTATGAGACCAAGTAATGAAGTGACTCAAGTCTTCCGACAAATATTCGATAGGAAGTGGTTTCCTGAGGGTTATTCGTGGAAGGGACTGTTGGAGGAGCCAAAACGGTTTCATTTTGAGGAGTTTAGGGTAATAAAGTCATGGCTACTTGATATTTTTTATATTTTTTATGTTTTGATATATAGTTGACATTGTTTTATATATATTGTGAACTGCAGTAGAAATTTCGATGGGATCCCTCATTTGAATGTATTGTGTATGACGAGTTTTGCCGAAAGGGTGCCCGACGCTACGGAGAAGTATTGTACGAGATCAGGACTGAACATAAACTTCGACCGTCACTTGATCAAGAGATCTTGAGAGCGTGGGAGCAAGTGTGGAACTCTCCCCAGTTTCGACGCATACGAGAGGTGAACTCCAAAATCAGACGTACGGAGTTCGAACCAGGAGCTAGAATGTCAACCCACTGTGGCGGTTCACGCTCTTACCCTGATCATAAGGACAAACTGATACGTATATTTTAATAAACTGCATGGGGTCGGAGCTAGGTACCCCTTTTTATTAGAATTTTGATTTCTAATGCATGGGGTCGGAGCTAGGTACCCCTTTTTTACTATAATTTTTATATGCAATGCATGGGGTCGGAGCTAGGTACCTCTTTTTTTACTATAATTTTTATATGCAATGCATGGGGTCGGAGCTCGGTACCCCTTTTTTACTAGAATTTTGTTTCTAATGCATGGGGTCGGAGCTAGGTACCCCTTTTTACTAGAATTTTTATATGCAATGTATGGGGTCAGTGCTAGGTACCCCTTTTTACTAGAATTTTGATTTCTAATGCATGAGGATCCCTTGAATTAAATCATTAAACTGCTCCATTGTACTGGTTGAGCTTCCCTACCAAAACCCACAATAGCAACAAGAAATACCAATTCAGGAAGAGCAACAACATTTGGGTCTCAACAAACCCACACACACTGACTAAAGTTGGAGTTCTCTCCCCACTAAGCATAATGATTACGCTTTCATTCTCAATTATTAAGAACCAACTTTTGTAACCGTTGAGTTAAATTTAGTGGATTTATTTTGGTTCAGTAACTAGGAATATCAGTTAAAGCTTAAAGGCATTGAAATTTGAATTAGGAAAAAGGGTTACATGCAATATTTTCGTATCCCCAGCCAAACAAACGAACCCAAATCATTAATCATCTTTATGTTTGATCTTTAATTACATATAAGCCATTAATATAATACTAACACGTCTCTCTTTCAAGGAATATATACGTGTATCTGTAAGATATTAGTCAAGTATAATATTCCTTCTCCTATCATATTTGAGTTTATCTGGATATATACATGAACAAACGTGAACCCATATTCTAAAGTTAATAACAATCCTTATTTTATTATATTAATCCTTTAGTATGATTAGTTGCCATCATTCAGAATAAATCTCGTTTGGGGTTACATTCTTTGAACAAATCTCTGGTTTAGATATACTTAATACCGTGTGGTATATGATCCTTTTGTGTTGTGGTGTCATCCTATGATTTGTCGCTTTCATATCGCTTGCTCTGATCCATAATATTCTGAGTTTGTTAGAGTTCTATTATTGTATAGCGCAAGTGCATGTAGGTGAGTTTTTTTAGAACAGGTTCTATTATTATATAGCGCATCTTTGATCACCGGTTACTAATACATGAATGTGTGTGTTTTTTCACTGAAGGAAAAAGAGAAAGGTGCACCGGTGGATGCATACACCCTGTTTCTTCACACTCATAGTAAGAAGAATGATCGTGGAGAAAGGGTATTTAGTTGTCTGAAAGCTAAAGCAGTGGTGGTACATTTTAGTGCTTTATAAACACCTAATTTGAATATTAGTGTTCGCTATTTAATTACTAACATTCATAACTTTCTATATTTATGTAGGATGAAATCGAGCAAGAGTACGTTGCTGACCACTTCAAATTCTGATGAAGCTGGCACATCTCAGCCTATTGATCCAGTAGAGGTAAACAAGGCTTTTTACAAGGCTGTGAAGGGAAAGTCGAAGAAGCAAAGAGTGTATGGTCTTGCAGACTCTGCCAAGCAATACTACCCGGAGCAATATACTAGCACTACAGCCTCAACATCTACATTTGATGAGCAAAGATTTCACCAGTATAAGGAGGAGGTTGATGCTAAGATGAAAGCGGAGATACAACATTATCAAGAGAAGATTGAGGAGGAGATGAGGAGGCGGGATGAGGAGATGAAGAGGTGGGATGAGGAGATGCTGAAGCGCCAGGAGATGATTTCACAGCAGTTCTCGCAGTTGATGGCCAGCGCTCCG
Source organism: Limonium bicolor (assembly GCA_023374045.1). Taxonomy (NCBI): domain Eukaryota; kingdom Viridiplantae; phylum Streptophyta; class Magnoliopsida; order Caryophyllales; family Plumbaginaceae; genus Limonium; species Limonium bicolor. Next base: position 130,465,004 of record CM041781.1, read on the forward strand.
TGGTCACAGTGGGGTCCACCTCCTTCAGGTTCTCATCAGGTCAAGCCGTCATGGGGTCCATCTTCAGCTGCATCTGGTTCTCATCAGATGAGTTCATCATGGGGTCCACCCTCAGCATTTGGGTCTCAGAGTGGGATACCGGCACAGGGATGGTGGTCGGGGCCAACTCAGGGATGGTATGGCCCACCGCAGACTGCACCTCATGCCCCACCATCTACATCACATGCTAAGGTTCCAGCGAAAGGGAACCTGCAACAAGCTAGGGATAGAGATACTGATAAGTCTGATAGTTCATAGAGTGACTGATATGGTGTATGTATGATTAACGTAAACTTTTAGGTTTTATCAGTATGACTTTATGGTTATTCTATTTGCGATGTTGAATATTAGTTTTCAGATTTATAAAATGAGTTAAATATATATGTTATAAAATTAAATATTCTAAGTATTATGTTTTATAATATATGTAAATAATTTTAATTCTGAAATAGCTTTATAATTCAAATATTAAAAAATAAAGAATAAATCACAATATAAACTAAATTTGATCAAAAAAATTCAAAATATAAAAAATTTATTAAAACTTATGGATTATCTACGGATTACCTACGGTTTGTCTACTAATAATAGCTGGTATAAAGGTCTGTAGGTAATCCGTAGATAAAATATTACCAACGGAATATTCCGTAGGTAATATTTTACCTGATTACCTACGGAACGCCTAACAAAAATGGCCCGTGTACAATTCCGTCGGTAATCCGTAGGTAAAATATTACCTATGAAAATATTATGTAGGTAATATTTTACCTACGGATTACCGATGGATATTATAATAAGAGGAAACGATGACTTGGCATTCGATTACCGTCGGACTTTCCGTAAGGAATTTTGAAATACCCGGGAATTTGAGGTTAGGAGTACGATAATATATAGTCAGAATAATAAGTCCGAATTAGTAATATAGTGGCCCAGGGAAACTAACGATACTCCTATATTAATTTATTTCCTCACTTTCCTCTCCACATTTATTTTAAATACATAGAGTTCTAATTCAAATTGACTTTCTCTTTGTACTTAATTAATTTCTAGAATTCAAATCTGAGTTTACTTCCTATTAGTAATTCAAATTGACTTTCTCTCTAACGCAATTATAATTCCTTTGCTAGTATTATTACTTTACTTTATTTAATTTATTTCAATCTCCTTCCTACTTCCAAGTAAATGTTTATTAATTATCTTCCTAGATTTTCTATTCCATCCTTATCTTGTTACAACGATCTACTTTCTCAACAATATTCAAACTAGGAAACTATTCTGAATTTCTAAAAGAATGTTGTTAGAGATTTTATTTTCCTTCCTGATGTTCCTCAACGCTATGTTGTTGTATAGGTTTCCTAAAAACAAATTACAATGTTAAGTATTTATTTTGATTTCCTTTTCTGAGTTATTTGTATTTCGTATTTATTTAACTCTTTTGTTTTAAGATAGTAATCATTAACTTGTTTAACAATATCGATTTCCCTTACCTATAATTTACTTATTTATATAACGACCTTCCCCACTACGGTCTACCTTCATCACGACGCTTCTACGCTTCTGCTCTACCAAAAACTTATTCACGTATCTTCTTCCTTGAGTTCTTATAATTCGCGTTCTCAATTCTACCTTCGGCGTTCTTCACTCTACCCTTGCTGGATCGTTTCCCTTGGTGCCAATTAGGAGCTTTGTTGGGTAATGTATTCTACTTAGTTACTTAGTTATCTATTCATGGCTTGACGAATTCTGATTGTTAATTTTGGTTACCTAGACGTCGATATCGTTGACGAGTGCTATCAATAGTCCGGAGCAGTTGGGTTCTTGAGGGATTTGGTTGTTCCAGGTAAATTCTATGCTCAATGGTTTTGATTGTGGTTTTGCGAAATATTGGAAAAGGGTTCGTTGTGTTTTATCTCGGTTGTGGTTTGGAGATTTGGGATTATTCCCCACGTTTTGGAATTGAGGAATTGGATTGAGATTGTGGTGTTCAATTGTGGTTTTGGGAGTCTTTCACAGGTTGTATTCTGTTGTTTGGGAGCCCATAGGTGCTCCCCATTATTGATATTATTTGCGCTACACATTGTTGCAGTTAAGCTCTATGATCTACTCTATGTTACTGCTGTTTCATAGGGGGTGTGCACACTTAAGGACTTAGGGTGAGGTGGTTGTTTGACGGTCCCATAGGTGACTGTCCTGGAATTGTTGTTTGGGGTCCCATAGGTGACCCCGTGTTCGGAATTGTGGTTAAGCTCCCTACTGCAGTTCGGTATTGTATGTTTTTCTGGAAAATTCACTAACTATTCAGTAAACCCTCTCATCTTTGTTAAAGGCAATGGTGTTCTAAAATGTATTTTACAGCTTGAGGTGGAATTTACTCAGTTTTTCTGATTTGTGCGATCCTTTCTGTGTTTTGTCTATGTTTTATGATCGCAGGTATGGATGACTAGCTGAGGGGATCGGGACCGCGAATCACATAGTTTAGGACCACGTAATAATAAGGCGATATCTTGAATTTCAATGTTTTAGATGTTGTTATGTTCTCAAGGTTTTTATACATTAACGTTATTTTGCTTCCGCGTAATTTGAAAGTTAACTTTGGTTTTAATGTTGTTTAGTTCATCAGCCTGAGCACCCATGGGTATTGGGTGTGGCGGTAATGCCCTGGATATTTTGAGATCCGCTGCTATATTGAAGGTTATGTGCATTTGAGTTTTGGTTAACTAAGTTAATTGCTCGAATCAGTTTTATCAAGTTTGTGGTTGTATTGAGTTTTATTAATGACTTCTTCTGCTCGAGAGATTCTCGTGTTGTATTTATGTTTTGCATAAGTATTTCTAACGGTTTTTGGGTTCTATTTCTGTATTTAAAACTGCACTTAAGGACCTGTCCGAACGTCCGTCCGGACATCAATGTTCGGACAGGCCCCGAATGTTTCAAGTGTTTTCTTCGTTTGGCTGTGTCCGAACTATGTCCGAACTTCTAAGTTCGGACATCATGCGAGGACGGGTTCGGATTGCAAGTCTCGACCTATGTCCGAACTTGCAAGTCCGGACCAATGTTCGGACCACGTAAGGATTTTTTCCGGAGTTTTAAAAGTTCGACTTGTGTCCGAACTTCGAAGTCCGGACACAAGTTCGGACATTTGGTTTTCCGCAGTCTATTTCTCTTCGGCTTGTGTCCGAACTTGCCATGTCCGGACACAAGTTCGGACCAACTTTGTTTTGCTCCTCTAGGACTCGTTTGGAGTCCGTTTTTAATGCCGTTTGCGCCGTTAGATTTGTATTTTCATAAGCTATGTTTTGAGGTAAAATCCAGGGTGTTACAAGGTGGTATCAGAGCTTTGTTTTCGAAATAAGATAAAACTTGAGTAACCGGATTAAAATTTGGGGGACAAGCCGTTTGGGGAAGTTATGATGGATCACGTGTATGTTGTGAGCTGTTGAGTTATATTGGATACCTTGGTGTGATAATTGAAGGTTATACAGGGATTATTGTGTACTAACCAATTGTTGGAATTGTATCATACTTGTTACATGTATTATTGTTATATCTGTATTATCTACCCGTGGGTTAGGGTAGTGAGATTGTAGTATATTTGGGAAGGGATTGTTATAGGGGATTTAAAAGCCTTGAAATTCTTGACTCATAATCAGGAGTCCACCTTGAGTAGGGTAGACTGGCAGACCGATTGAATTTCCCCTACAACACCAGAAGTAGAAGCGGGAGGACTACCATGGCAGCCAACGACCCAATGAGACAGCTTCAGGAGCTCGCTTTGAACCTGGGCCAGATTGTGCAACGCCAAGCCCAGCGAGACAATGTGCCAGAAGACTACACGAAGAGAATGCCCACTTGAAGCCAACTGCATTCAAGGGGGAGGAGGACCCAGTACTGCTGGAGGATTGGCTGCGTGAGTTTGACAAGATCTTCGAGGCGGTCAACTGCCCTGCTAATAGAAGAGTCAACGCCGTGTGTACTACTTCAAGAGCGAGGCGGACATCTGGTGGTCTGCCAACAAGGATGCTCTTTTGGCGGGACCTGACTTTGGATGGGAGGCACTGAAGGAGGCCATGCGAAGGCGATTCTACCCTGAGCATGTCCGGATGCAGAAATACCTGGAGTTCTCGGAGCTCAAACAGCAGGCCCGGAGTGTGAAGGAGTACCACTCCAAGTTCCTAGAGCTGGCAAGGTTCGCGCCGACGATGGTCCCTGATGAGGCGTCGAAGGTGCAGAGATTTGTGGGAGGACTCAACTGGAGTCTCCAGGAGGCTTTGAGCGTGCTGACGATACCCACCCTCCAGGACGCATATGGAAAGGCTGCTAACCTGTATAGGGTGCAGCAGAAGAGGAGGGAGGTACAGGCAGGTCAGAAAAGGAAGATGGAGGACGGGGAAGAGACTCGGAGTCGAGACGACCGACATCAGAGGCCACACCAGGACAAGAGGTGGAGGCCTAACTCAGGTGATGGGAGGAGGTTCGATGTGAACCAGAGGAATGACCAGAGGCGGAATGATAGGCCCCAGGGGCAGGCCCAGAGAGCAGAGAACGGGCATAGCAGGCACTTCCACTGCAGGAGATGCCACAAGGATCACCCGGGGAAGGACTGTGAAGGGAACCTGGTGGCGTGCTACCGGTGTGGCAGGAAGGGCCACAGAGCTTTTGAGTGCTTCCAGGATCCTCAGGGAGGCATTCAGCAGAGAGGGAATGGCGGAGACCGGACCTACAGACCAGCAGACCCCCAGTCTCGAGGTAGAGACCAGCATCAGGCCCAGAATCAGCGAGGGGATGCTCCCCAGCGTGGCAATGGCGGGGGTGGAAACGGAGGTAACCGAGGTCCAGGGGAGAACCGAGACACAGCAGAGCTGGGGAGGATTAATGTTATGAGTCGGGCCGAGGCAGAGGCTGAAGCAGAAGTGTTAGCAGGTACCTTTTCTGTTCATGGTACTTCAGCTCGTGTTTTGTTCGATACTGGAGCTTCATATTCTTTCATTTCTGAGAAATTTGCTAAGAAATTGGGGCTAGAAACTTGTAAGACTTCTACCATAGCAGTATCTATACCCTCGGGGCAGGTTATTTCTTGTAATCATGTATTGAGGGATGTGGGGGTAGACATAAAAGGGGAAACTTTTGTAACTGACCTGATCCAGTTCGTCCTCCCCGACTTCGACATTATTTTGGGGATGGACTGGCTAAGCAAGTATAAAGGGAAGATCGACTGTGGAGAGCAGAAGATCATTCTGAGAGGACCAGCGGGCCGAAGAGTCTCCTACAGTAGCGTGGAGAAGAAACCGGGAGTAAAGATAGTCTCAGCCATGTCAATTCTCTCCCAAGTGAAGAAGGGCAGCAGGCATACCTCTGCCATGTCCAGGATTTGAACCGAGCGCCGAGCCCATTAGAAGAGATTCGGGTGGTGAATGAGTTCCCTGACGTCTTTCCAGATGAGATTCCTGGTATGCCGCCAGACAGGGAGGTGGAGTTCAGCGTCGACCTTGTGCCAGGAGCAGCGCCCATCTCCAAGGCCCCATACCGTATGGCGCCATCAGAGTTGAAGGAACTGAAAGTCCAATTGGAGGAGTTACTAGAGAAGGGATACATCCGCCCGAGTGTATCGCCATGGGGAGCTCCTGTCTTGTTTGTAAAGAAGAAGGACGGGAGCATGAGGCTGTGCATAGACTACCGGGAGCTGAACCAGATCACTGTGAAGAACCGGTATCCCTTGCCCAGAATCGACGACCTCTTCGACCAGCTTCAGGGTGCAGGAGTCTTCTCTAAGATAGACCTGAGGTCGGGATATCACCAGTTACGGGTTGCAGAGAAGGATATCCCGAAGACGGCCTTCAGGACCAGATATGGGCATTTTGAGTTTCTGGTGATGCCCTTTGGTTTGACGAACGCGCCGGCAGTTTTATGGACCTCATGAACCGGATCTTCAATCCCTATCTAGACCGGTTTGTGGTGGTATTTATAGACGATATCCTCATCTACTCCAGGGATGAGGAAGAGCACGAGGAGCACCTGAGATCAGTCTTACAGATTTTGAGAGAGCAGCAGCTTTACGCCAAGCTAACTAAGTGTGACTTTTGGTTGGACCGAGTGGCATTCCTAGGCCACATCGTCACCAAGGACGGAATCTCAGTGGATCCGGCCAAGATCCAAGCGGTGAAAGAGTGGCCAAAACCGAGCAATCTGACGGAGGTTCGCAGTTTCTTGGGTCTAGCGGGGTACTACAGACGTTTTGTGAAGGATTTCTCAAAGATAGCTAGACCCCTCACAAACCTCATGAAGAAAGTAACCAAGTTTCAGTGGGATGATGACTGTGAGAAGGCGTTTCAGACGTTGAAGGAAAGGTTGACCACAGCCCCAGTGTTGACTTTGCCTTCGGGGACAGACGGATTCGAGGTTTTCAGCGATGCTTCCAAGTATGGCTTGGGGTGTGTCTTGATGCAGCATGGGAAAGTCATAGCCTACGCATCGAGACAGCTGAAGGAGTACGAGACCAGATACCCGACGCACGACCTAGAGCTTGCAGCAGTAGTCTTCGCCCTGAAGATTTGGAGGCACTACTTGTATGGAGTTTCCTGCAAGATCTACACCGACCACAAAAGCCTCAAGTACATCTTCACTCAGAAGGAACTAAATATGAGGCAGAGGAGATGGTTGGAACTGATCAAGGACTATGATTTGGAGATCTTATATCATGAGGGGAAGTCTAACCTAGTGGCCGATGCTCTGAGTAGGAAGAAAAGTCATTCTGTGAATTCGATGTGGGTTCTTCCAGACGAGCTAGTTCGTGACTTTGAGAAGCTGAACTTGGAAGTGATGGAGGCGGGAGGAGTAGAGCGTGAGGTGAGGTTGTACCATATGAGTGTCTCTTCCGACATTTATGGGGAGATACTCAAGGGACAGCCGGGTGATGCGAAGTTGGAGCGCATCAAGGAGAAGATGAAGGAAGGGAAAGCTGAAGGGTTTGAGACCCACAGTGACGGCAGTCTGAGGTTTAGAGGCCGATGGTGTGTACCTCAGGGGTGCGTGGAGGTAAAGGAGAGACTGATGAGGGAGGCTCATAATACTCCCTATTCAGTTCATCCTGGTGGTGATAAGTTGTATAAGGACCTAAAGAAGATGTTTTGGTGGCCTAAGATGAAGAGGGAAGTTGCAGAGTTTGTGTCGAGATGCCTTACCTGCCAGAAGGTCAAATTCGAGCACAAGAGGACGGGAGGTTTATTGCAGCCGTTGGAGGTCCCAAAGTGGAAGTGGGACTCCATTTCCATGGACTTTGTGATGGGTTTACCACCGGCGAAGGGAGGAGTTAATCAGATTTGGGTGATAGTGGACCGACTCACTAAATCTGCACGGTTTATACCCATGAAGAAGACGTGGTCCATGAGCCAGTTGGTGGATGCTTACATCAGAAATGTGGTGAGATATCACGGGGGGGTACTGAGACCATCATTTCAGACAGAGATTCGAGGTTCTTAGCTCATTTCTGGCAGCAGTTTCAGAAGGCGATGGGCACCAAGTTGAAGTTGAGCACTGCGTTTCACCCAGCCACTGATGGTCAGACAGAGAGAACCATCCAGACCTTGGAGGACATGCTTCGAGCATGTGTGATGGATTTCCAGGGTTCGTGGGCAGATATGCTACATCTGATAGAGTTCTCTTATAACAACAGTTACCACACCAGCATCAAGATGGCTCCTTATGAGGCTTTGTATGGGAGGAAGTGTAGGACACCGCTATGTTGGAGCGACATTAGTGAGACTGTTGTTTTGGGACCTCAGTTGATAGAAGAGACTATGGAGCAAGTCCGGATGATCCAGAGACGAATGAAGGCAGCCCAAGACAGGCAGAAGTCCTATGCCGATCTCAAGCGCAGACCAGTTGAGTTCGAGGTTGGAGATAGAGTTTTTCTGAAAGTATCGCCCATGAGAGGAGTAACCAGGTTCGGGAAGAAAGGGAAGCTCAGTCCCAAGTTCGTTGGACCCTATGAGATTTGGAGAGGGTTGGAGAAGTGGCATACCGGCTAGCGCTTCCTTGTGAACTGGAGAAAGTTCACAACGTCTTCCATGTATCCCAGTTGAAGCGGTATGTTCCCGACCCTTTGCATGTGTTGCAGCCAGAGGTCTTGGAGCTGGAGCAGAATCTATCCTATGAGGAGTATCCCATCAAAGTTATGGACACTAAGACCAGGGAGACACGATCGAAGTCCATCCGTATGGTCAAAGTCTTATGGTCTAATCATGGAACCGAAGAGGCTACATGGGAGGTAGAGGAGGAAATGAGGAAGAAATACCCACAGCTTTTCGATCAGGTAACCACTCGAGTCAGTATCTAGTTTAGCAACTTCTCGCCTTATGGATGAGTTTTAGCTTCGAGGGCGAAGCTTTCTTTTAAGGGGGATGAGATGAAATACCCGGGAATTTGAGGTTAGGAGTACGATAATATATAGTCAGAATAATAAGTCCGAATTAGTAATATAGTGGCCCAGGGAAACTAACGATACTCCTATATTAATTTATTTCCTAGAACTTTCCTCTCCACATTTATTTTAAATACATAGAGTTCTAATTCAAATTGACTTTCTCTTTGTACTTAATTAATTTCTAGAATTCAAATCTGAGTTTACTTCCTATTAGTAATTATCTCTGATTATAGAGTTCAAATCCCATTTGACTTCTTCAAATTAATTTATATTATTGTTATTAGTATTCTAGAACTCTCTCTAACGCAATTATAATTCCTTGCTAGTATTATTACTTTACTTTATTTAATTTATTTCAATCTCCTTCCTACTTCCAAGTAAATGTTTATTAATTATCTTCCTAGATTTTCTATTCCATCCTTATCTTGTTACAACGATCTACTTTCTCAACAATATTCAAACTAGGAAACTATTCTGAATTTCTAAAAGAATGTTGTTAGAGATTTTATTTTCCTTCCTGATGTTCCTCAACGCTATGTTGTTGTATAGGTTTCCTAAAAACAAATTACAATGTTAAGTATTTATTTTGATTTCCTTTTCTGAGTTATTTGTATTTCGTATTTATTTAACTCTTTTGTTTTAAGATAGTAATCATTAACTTGTTTAACAATATCGATTTCCCTTATTCCTATAATTTACTTATTTATATAAACCTTCCCCACTACGGTCTACCTTCATCACGACGCTTCTACGCTTTGCTCTACCAAAAACTTATTCACGTATCTTCTTCCTTGAGTTCTTATAATTCGCGTTCTCAATTCTACCTTCGGCGTTCTTCACTCTACCCTTGCTGGATCGTTTCCCTTGGTGCCAATTAGGAGCTTTGTTGGGTAATGTATTCTACTTAGTTACTTAGTTATCTATTCATGGCTTGACGAATTCTGATTGTTAATTTTGGTTACCTAGACGTCGATATCGTTGACGAGTGCTATCAATAGTCCGGAGCAGTTGGGTTCTTGAGGGATTTGGTTGTTCCAGGTAAATTCTATGCTCAATGGTTTTGATTGTGGTTTTGCGAAATATTGGAAAAGGGTTCGTTGTGTTTTATCTCGGTTGTGGTTTGGAGATTTGGGATTATTCCCCACGTTTTGGAATTGAGGAATTGGATTGAGATGTGTGGTTTCAATTGTGGTTTTGGGAGTCTTTCACAGGTTGTATTCTGTTGTTTGGGAGCCCATAGGTGCTCCCCATTATTGATATTATTTGCGCTGCACACATTGTTGCAGTTAAGCTCTATGATCTACTCTATGTTACTGCTGTTTCATAGGGGGTGTGCACACTTAAGGACTTAGGGTGAGGTTGTTTGACGGTCCCATAGGTGACTGTCCTGGAATTGTTGTTTGGGGTCCCACAGGTGACCCCGTGTTCGGAATTGTGGTTATTACTCCCTGTTGAAAGCTCCCTACTGCAGTTCGGTATTGTTATGTTTTTCTGGAAAATTCACTAACTATTCAGTAAACCCTCTCATGTGTTGTTAAAGGCAATGGTGTTCTAAAATGTATTTTACAGCTTGAGGTGGAATTTACTCAGTTTTTCTGATTTGTGCGATCCTTTCTGTGTTTTGTCTATGTTTTATGATCGCAGGTATGGATGACTAGCTGAGGGGATCGGGACCGCGAATCACATAGTTTAGGACACGTAATAATAAGGCGATATCTTGAATTTCAATGTTTTGGAGATGTTGTTATGTTCTGAAGGTTTTTATACATTAACGTTATTTTGCTTCCGCGTAATTTGAAAGTTAACTTTGGTTTTAATGTTGTTTAGTTCATCAGCCTGAGCACCCATGGGTATTGGGTGTGGCGGTAATGCCCTGGATATTTTGAGATCCGCTGCTATATTGAAGGTTATGTGCATTTGAGTTTTGGTTAACTAAGTTAATTGCTCTTCGAATCAGTTTTATCAAGTTTGTGGTTGTATTGAGTTTTATTAATCACTTTTTCTGCCCGAGAGATTCTCGTGTTGTATTTATGTTTTGCATAAGTATTTCTAACGGTTTTTGGGTTCTATTTCTGTATTTAAAACTGCACTTAAGGACCTGTCCGAACGTCGTCCGGACATCAATGTTCGGACAGGCCCCGGATGTTTCAAGTGTTTTCTTCGTTTGGCTGTGTCTGAACTTATGTCCGAACTTCTAAGTTCGGACATCATGCAAGGACGGGTTCGGATTGCAAGTCTCGACCTATGTCCGAACTTGCAAGTCCGGACCAATGTTCGGACCACGTAAGGATTTTTTTTTTCGGAGTTTTAAAAGTTCGACTTGTGTCCGAACTTCAAAGTCCCGACACAAGTTCGGACATTTGGTTTTCCGCAGTCTATTTCTCTTCAGCTTGTGTCCGAACGAGCCATGTCCGGACACAAGTTCGGACCAACTTTGTTTTGCTCCTCTAGGACTCGTTTGGAGTCCGTTTTTAATGCCGTTTGTGCCGTTAGATTTGTATTTTCATATGCTATGTTTTGAGGTAAAATCCATGGTGTTACAAATTTACCTTCGGACAGTTCTGTAGGTAATCCGTAGGTAAATATGGCTGACATTTCCATAGGTAATCCGTAGGTAATTTACCGACGGACACACTTTTCCGTCGGTAATTGATAAGTCGGGAATTTATCTATGTCTATGGGGTTAATTTTTTTTAATTTGTTATTAATTGTTATTAAATTCCCGCCTGATGGTTATTTTTATGCTTCTATTTGCAATTATCTTCTATGATGGGTTTATGTGTTATTTCAGGCGAAAATATCAAGAAAACGCATTCCGGATCATTATTACGTTTTTCTGGACTGTCAAACATATTGAACAAAGTGAAGACATGCAATTTTAGGTTGGGTCTGGGACCTTGCATAGACATTAATTCCAGGACCAACCATTGGTGCTATTCTCGACTTATTCTGAAGACTGGTCCGGGACTTAATACATATCCTATGTCCCGGACCATACAAGGGCATTATTCTCGACCAGTTTTAAGGATGGGTCCGGGACTTGATACACATCTTAAGTCCCGGAAAATGCTTAAAGGCGAACTCTCGGCCGATTTTAGAAACTGGTCCGGGACTTTATAGATGGACCAAGTCCCGGACCAATTAGATAAAATGCAGCGAGAATTTACGTGGAAGGAAGAGAATTAAAGATAGAATTATGATTGTTATAAAAGGAGAGGCCTGCCAACGTGAGAGATATGCTTGGATACACCATAGAGCTTAGTTTTACACAGAAGAGAGAGAGAGAGAGAGAGAGAGAGAGATAGAGAGAGAGAGAGAGAGAAAGGCTGAGTCTTGGGCAGATCTTGGAGGCTATCAGAGAGAAGGCTGAAGCAAGAACAACAGAGAATCCACGACGGCTACTGACATTAGAGTTTCTTCTTGTTCTTGTTTCCCTGAGTCTTTATTATTAAACTTATGCACTGTCATTACGAATATGTCTGAGTAGTCTCTTTTAATTCTGGTTTGCTATGTATCCTTAGATTGACTATTCCTGTACCTTTGTGATTTTCTGCAATTCAATTGAATAAAGTTATTTTCCTTGCTTAATTTCTTTAATCGTTATAATCTGGCCAGTTATAAGGATTAGTATTTTGTTAGCTTATAAGTGACGACTGCGGCTTTCAATTGAATATAGGAAAATAACCGATTAGTTTAGAGATGGTAATTCCTCTAAATTGCTAATTGACCATTAATCTAGATTGTTCTTAAGGCGGTTAGTAAACAGTGGTTTCGTAACGAGAGCTAGAATTCATTCTTTACTAACTAGAATTTGCTAAGCGGGATACCGGAGGTGAATTGTCTTTGTTCTAGGGTTTTATTCAGAATTGTCTTGAAAATCCCTTAGGGATAGGAATTGCAGATTTAGGGAGAAGTAGTAAACCAGGATTTCTTTCCCAAATCAGTTTCGAAACAATTATTTACTTGTTGTTTACTGTTTTACATTCTGTTTACAGTTTCTATTTTCCATCAAATCAAAACCCCCAATTTCCTGTTTTAATCTTTAATTATTATTTTTTATTCCTGTAACACCCCTACCGGTAATCACACCATTAACTCCTAACCCATCTCCATTATCAATACACAAGCAGCGGAAATCCAAACTACAACCGGGGGTGATACAATGTCGTTAGTCACCCACATGGTGAACAAGGCCAATCCTAACACAAATACAACAACAATTACGATATCGATCTGATGGGTCTTACACCGAGTACACTATACAAAAGATACTTCCTTTACTTAATCAATTCTCAATCTAAATAAAACTTCAAATCCATTATATACAATACAATCTCAAATCTGTTCTATACCAAATATCTACAATTCCCAAGTTCATCGTTGACCTTTCAGTCTTATAAATCCATAATACAACATATTCAATTCTTATACGACTACCCATAGCAGTAACGACCCTGTCCTACTCTTGACGGTGACCGACTACAAGCCCTATACAATTCACTACTATCTATGTTTCACTCCCAACTATCCCTGCTTAGCTGTCGGTCTCTTACTGTGATCATGTCCGCTTCGAGTACCTGCACACTAAAAACGTTGCCCCTAGGGGCTCAGCTTACGCTGAATATGACTTCCGCATACCCCGCGTACTAGCGAGGGTACGCAGACTAATTGGTCGAGAGCATGCGATTCATTTTAATTCAAACAACATGCATACAACATACATTATATATGTACATTCACAATCAAGTTCATCACTAAACACAAACACTAACGCACACATAAGGGGTAGTTTAATATGTTCTTAATTAGGCTTGAGGGTTCTACCTCACCATGCCTTACTCAATTACTCATGTTCTACCCACTCCCTTGGGTGCACTTGCTCACACTCTCACAAGGCCTGCAAGGCTCAACTCAATTCTCACCCAACTCAAATTCTCAAGTCCCCTAAGTCACAACTCGATTCTCGTTACTCACATACTCAATTCAATACTCCATACCCAATACTCAAGTTCTCATTGCAATACTCAATACCGAAAGGCATCTTTTAAGTCTTAGCCATGACCTCCGGGCAGGGTCATACACAAGGCCCACCACCGGGCTCAACAATACACAAGGATCTATGCATTCAGTTCCTCAAGTTCACAAATGTCCAGTTCTCTACCGGACTACTCAAATTCCCAAAACTCCACTCTCGGAATCATTTCACAATCACAAGGATCAGCCTAGAGGTATCTCTCTCGATAACATCTAGTGGCTTAGGGAATTCTCAGTGTCAAGTATTCTAAGATTTAAGGTTTCAACCAACTTATTGACTACTCTCATGTTCGGGACATTGTTCATGTTAGTCGGTTCCTCTCATTGGGGTTCGACCATATCTCTAAGGTGTTTGGTGATAACAACTTTCCAAACCTCTAGTTAGAGGTTACTCATATACTTCCACTAATGTATATTGTGTGGATTAAGTCGTTTCGGTTCTCTAACCGTTATGGGGAGGTTACTACTCCCGTATGTTTTCTCACGTTCTAGTGTGTTCGTAGGTTTATGTTTCCGTGTATTAGTTCGATAGTTGTAGGGTTTTTTCACCATTTATTTAGTTCGCACTTGACTCTTCCTACGAGTCTCTACTCACACAAGACTCAACTATGAGTCGCACTACCATACACAATCACAATCAAGCAATCCATTCACAATCCACATTTCATGAATTATACAAACTTCAGTTTAGCCAACAAACCAATCTCAAGCATTGAAATACAAACACAAGAGGGCACACACAATACGATTGGTGCATTTATCTTGTTAGGTGATCACACAATCAAACAAGCACACAAATCGGGGTAACCAAGTTAGGATACAGAGCATGAGGAAATCATACCTTTCACCGGGGTTAACTTTACCGGGTGTTCTCATGTTCCTTGGTTCACACTCGTTCCTCGAGTCTTACTCTTGATTCACTGATAATATTTCAAACATCTCCGTTAATTTAAATTACTATGGTATGTAGACCAGTACTCCCGTAATTAACCCCGTTATCCCATTATTCTTTAGTTTTGTTTATGTGCTCTTCAACTCACAACTATCTTAATCAATTCTCCAACTTGTTTACACTTCTTAGGACCATTAAAGGTCACTAAACAACTCCAAAACATCATCTAAAACCAATACCATTCACTTCCCCATTATTAGCCACCTTTAAAACATATTCTGGTACAATTTTAGCATGGTCCGGGTTTGTGTCCGGGTCTACAAACCCGGACCAGTCACTGAAATTCGTTTTTGGCCATTTTTCTATGTTGTCCGGGTTTGTGTCCGGGTTTACAAACCCGGACCACCCCCCCTGGGATGACCTTCTGGTGCGTTTTTGATGTGGTCCGAGTTTGTGTACCGATTTGCAAACCCGGACCACCCCTGGAACTGTCAAAATTTACAGTTTTTGATCAGTTTCAACCCCTAATTCACCTCTAATCATTTCCTAATCTTTCCACACATTTCCTACATGTTTAAACACCTCAAGACATGCACTAAACCCTCCTCAAATCATTAGTCAAATCCCTACTAGAATCCTTGCTCAAATTCACAATTCTTTCCATTCCCACTGTTACATTTTGCACACTAGTGCTACAAATTTTACTCCTTGGTACTTGCATTATTGTTCTTACTCCATTTGCCCATTCCATATCATTCCTAGACAAAGGCATCAACTACACCCAAGTTCACTCTCCATTTCCAAAGTCTTGCACACTTGCTCTTTTCTAGTTTTTTTTCCAAAGCATTTCAAAACCTATTTGCTACAGATTTTTACCTCTCTTATTCTAGTTCTCTAAATACCATTTCAAGGCTATCAATTCCCTCTACTCAACACTACAAACACCTAGGTTCTCCCATTTCATTAAACCACCTTAAAACACTTACTTTCTACCGAAATTTCACCATAGTTTACCCATAAACCTAACATCTTCAAAATCATCATTCATCACCAAAATAAAATCCTAATCTAGCCACACCCACAAGGGGTCCTACCAGCACACATAAGTCCTCAAAATTTCATCAAACGACAATACCAACATATATACTCAATCCACTTGGCTCTAAGGCCCTTAGTTCACAATTATGTTCACAAATCCATAACTTTCAACCAAGCACACTATCACTCATATTTTGGGTTTGTTATTCAATTTAACCCACCCCAAATTCTTAAGCAATCAAAACAAGCATTAAGGTGAGTTTCTTACCTTAAGCTCACAAATTTCTCTTTTGATTCTCCTCTTGTTCCTCCTCTTCTCAAATTGGGTCAATTGGGAATGGAGTTTCCAAACTCCATCCCAACATTCGAGAAACACAAAACATACCCAATTAATTATCTGAACCCTTAGGAAAACTTAATTCAATCAAAGGGCATAGAACACAAAGTTAGGGTTTACCGTTTTGGCCCTTTTAAGAGAGGTTCTCACCCTTGAATCAAGAAGGGAATTACTCCACCATTGGAGGGTTGAAATGAAGCTCAAAATCAAGAGGAAAAACAAAGTAAGAGAGAGAGGTAAAATCGGCCATACTTAAGAGATGGAGAAAAGTGAGGTCTTTCATGGAGATTTTTACCTTGTTTGAAAGAAGAGACTCCAAGCTTCATAATGGTGTGATTTTCTCTTCAAATTGTTAAAACCCATTGAGGTCAAATTATCCTTTTGGAATTTTAAAAAGAGGGAATGATAGAGGAGGATGAGAGGAAGAAGAATATGTGATTATTTTTGTGATTGGAGCTTGTATGAAGCTTGGGCATGGCATTGAAGTTGGAGTAGCCATTGGAGAAGATGGAGAGAAATCAGCAGCTTGGGGGAGAAGATGGAGCCAGCTGGGAAGAAAGAGAGGGAGGAAAGAGAAAAGAAAAGAAAGAAATGAGATGAAAGAGAGGGTGGGGGCACCTTTTCACTTTTCTTTCTTTCTTTTCTTTCATTTCTTTCTAGCCTATTAGGTGTGTCAGAGGGCTGTCTCACAATTAAAAACCGGCCCACTTAATTGTTACAATCTGGAGCGTTTTTTGTCTTTTTCAGAAAACGCTCGTTTATTTACCCGGTTTAGCACTATTCACTAACCGGGCCCGTTTTCCAGAATTTTCTCGTTTCTTTAATTTTAATGGCTTTTAAGCTCCCATTAATGTTTATTTATAGTTATTTAAAGAACTATAATTTTTACGGGTTCATTTGACCACTTAAAGTCACGTTTTTGGGTTTTCTCGAAAAACATGCGCTAAAGCTTTATTAGCGTTTTTAATTCGTTTTATGGATTCGTTTTCTTTGGGTATCATTCCCATATATTATTTAGGCATTATTAAGCCTTTTAAATTTCGTTCAATACCCTTTCTAAGGTTGTATTTCTCCTAGGGTCACATAACGCTCAATTTAGCGTTTTTCACTTTTTAAGCGTTTTTTCTTATTTCTTTTGGATTTATTCTTTTTACCAAAATTCATTAGGCACTAATGGGCCCTCAATATCGTATTAGAGTAATTTAATCACCCTAATTAAGTCTGGGGTATTTCAACCTACCCCCCTTAAAGAACTTTGCCCACAAAGTTAGTGAGTATAAGGTTGTTAGTCACCAAGGTACTCAATGCTAAGGTTATACTCTCTCTACAACTGTCAAGACTCCAATGACTGACTGAATACAAACCACATATCCACACAACATGTCAAGCATGCACAGCAACCAAAAATATCTTTTTCCCAAATCTCTCAATGGGGGTCCATCCGTAGACAATTAGGCACTAAGTCCTCCCCCAAATCGGGTGATCCCTCAGGTACCGGTCACGTTTGAACACTTACGCTCTATGGTTCGCGGCCATTATGACATTGAGCACTTACTCTTTCTGGCTCTACGGTCCTTTGGTTATGATCAAAATTCATTTGCAACTCTAGAGAATCCTCAGGCTCCAAAGTGGGTACTCTTCCCTGACCGGACTACTCATATCCGGCGACCCTTGGACAAATACAAAACACCAACTTATAAACTTCCTACATGTCACTTAGTACCCTTGCTCGTCCGTTGTAGTGGTTTCAAAACTATTCAACACCTCCACCGACTCACAACTAGCTTCACCTTCATGATTCAACTAGATACCCGTGCCTAGCCATGAAAGATCCATTAGCGCCCGTGGAAGTGGTTTCAAAACCAATCCTCATTCTCAAGTTTGAAGAAAATCATTTGCCAAAACCATTTGGAAATTCATTTTGAAAGCTTCAATGCAACTCCAAATTCCAATTTATGTTAGTTTCACCTATTACTAGTGTGATTACTTGTGGCCACTTATACGGAGCTTCAAGAGTCATTCAACCCCAATGTGATCAGCATTGGTGTTGAACTATCCATCCACCCCACTTTGGTGTTCGGTTTCCCTTGACCGCTAGCAAACCAAGTTCTACCTCCCACCTCAATTCACCCAATCAAATAGTCAATCATTATTTCATTTTCTATCTTCTTAATCTTCCTAGTCATAATCATGCAACCATACATTTACCAATTTCTAGAATCCATTTACTCCTTTACTACTCATCTCATCAACTACTACTCATTTTATCCAAAAATACTTACCTAAAATAAATTCACAAGTTAGTTCTCCAATTAGTTTTTCTATCCTCAAATCCTTTACAAGTCAAATGAATTTTCTATCCTCAAATTATTCACAAATACAATCAACTCAAATTTCCTAGGGGACTCACTTCCCACTAGGTTCAACATCGATTTCATACCGATTTATACTCATCAATTTCCTCAAACATACTCACCTCCCAAATTATTACCAACCGGGGTCCTCATTCCCCATGGAGTTTCTCTACTCCATTCACCTCAAAACTCTCATAATCAATACTACTTCCACTTCAATTCTTGCAATCAATCTTAATTACATTATGAATGGTATATATATGTTTATGTAACATAAGTACCAATCATCACACAAATACTTTTGCGCTATGCGCATTGTAGTATACACCCTATCACATAAAACATTAATTTCGCGGTTTTCGCCCTACCCCCCTTAAAAAGGGATTACCCCCACGTAATCTACCATGTGTCTACATTGGACATAAGTCGAAGGCATTCAGCCGTCATGGAGTGGTTCAACTTCCATGCGGTCTATTATACAATGTATTCTGGTCACAGGGTCTTAACCAATTACTGGTTTAGTCCCTACACCAAGAATTCTCATCGGAATTTGTTTAACTCTTAACCGGGTTCGGATCTAGCCTAAAAGGCTTCAAGGCATTGATAATTATCCATTCATTCACTAGGTGTACTAAACCTTAGAATTTGGGCCCACTAGCTTCTGCTGCGCCACCCTGATAACTTGGGTTTATTCGCCCTTCTCGTTATCCTAAATGTGTTATACCATATCCTTTTATCCCTTTTTATCTTGGGAATAAGGTTTATCAATCAAGCATGGTATTCTTTTACCGCACACAAATTCAATGAGCTTCGGATTCTCTATCCAGCTCTTTAGAAATCTATATACATACTATTGTATATTTTCATGGTTATTCACTTGATTCGTCCGACTTATTGTCGGTTGAGGTTAAGCTCTACTCAATTGTAGTGCTTCCTCTGTTATCAGTGGCTTCTGAACTATGCCCACCTACTGGCTCTTTACAAGTGTTCTTTACTTCACAAATTTTGCTCTAGTCTTACCACAATTGCCATCTTCCCAACTTCCTAGCTATCCCACTCGATCATTACTGCACAAGTGCAATACCAAAACACTCAGTCCTACAGAGTGCAAAGGCGTAAACACTTGGCAGTAACTCTCTTGTGAGGTTGCAATAAGAATGAATTTTGTTTTCCTTGTTTCTCAGTCCGCCTACCATCTTTATCCTTCAACTCCATCTCGTTGTATGATTATTCACATGTATTGGTCGCTTGTTGCGTGCCATGTTCATCTTTTTTACAACATTGGTTTCCATGGCATCCGCTATTATCTTAGCTACTGCTCATGTATTCATACCATTAGACAATGGTTTACCATTTACTTGGCTGATTATAGCATATGACATTCTTTTATATCTCTGAGCTCCTTGAGCGTTATTGGTCTTATGCTTCAGGTTATACCTATACAACATTCTTTCCGAATTGGTTACTCTTCGGTTACAATAATTGCCATGATAGAATATTTTGACTTTGCTCGGCAATAATTGTCTACTCAAGCTTCACTACAGTAGTATTTTGGAAGGGATGTGCTTTCAGACATTCATTGATAACGAGTGGTATCCTCGCTTGTTAGTTATTACCCATTCCCTTATGGTTCTCATTAGGTTCTACAATCATTGTATCTACGTATTGAAGCTGTTCATGGCTTACTAGCCGTATTGCCTAGAGCTCTGCTCATTATAGGCAGTTCACAAGTAATTGCGTTCCTCCGTGCACCGTAATTTGGTATGGAGATAATACTGGGCTCCAGGCTAAGGTCCTCGCATCACGCTTCCATTCCTTGGAGGCCTTTTAAGTATTCCGATATTGATCGGTACCTTTCAATAATCTAGGGTATCCCCTGGGTAAGTGGGATCCCTTCGGTGTTCTAACCGAGTGTTCGTTATATCTCTGGTGCTCTTATTACGATATTCATTCAACTAGGTTGACTTTGATACCCTTTATGGATTGCTCCTGGGTGTTGTTGGTTATGCCGTTACATTCGGCTAACATTTGAATATGTTCTGTCTTCTCCGTATTGCGGTTCTGGGTTTTAAGTAGTCCCATTTAGGGTTACAACGTCTCCCATTCTTAGGGTAGACTATGGGTATTTCTCTTATGGTTTTAACTGGTTTGGTATATCCTTCAGTGGTGAACGGTATCCTCCGTACCTTAGATGATCACTCCAGGTATATCACTTTGTTCCTTGAACATTGGTGTGTTCAGGTTAGGCGTTGCCTTAGTATGTTTGATCGGGTATCCATTCCGTCTATTTCATGCTTTTGTTTCAAATTCTTGAGACATTTCCAATGTCTTTAGTCAATTACTAGTGCTTCTTGCACTTTTTAACTCTTAATCATACTCTTTGAGTGAGTTCTTAACTCTTTTAGCTTTGTAAACTTATCTGAGTTCCTTCGTTCATTCGAGGTGTCCAACTGTTTCGGTTTGAATTCACTTATGGTCCGTAGAATGGAGCTAGCTACTTCCCGTGTTTCGTACACTACATGTATACATACGTGGGGTACCTTTTTTGACACGTTACCACTTACCCAACTAACTCACAAAGGGTCTATCACGCCCGCAAGCTCCTTTGGAGTGCGGTCGTCCCACATCCCGTATTTAGGTACACTTGTAGTGCTCGTCACACGCCCAAGTGAAGTATTCTATTGTCAACTCCTCTTGTATCATTCTATGATACTCACCGTGGTTCATCTGGTTTGGTTTTAAAAATCTGAGGTTTTAAAAGAAAAGTTAGTGGTTTTGAAAGAAAAATTCTGGGTTTTGACACAAAAATCTTAAGTTTGAAAGAAAATTTTCATGGCGTTGCCATGCTTAAGGTCTTTGGCCAAGTACAGCTTCCCGCTGATAGGTATGTTTATTAATATAATGGTCAGGACGTTAGGCCTTTCCAAGATTGATTCTTCAATTCCTTAGGATTAGTGATCCCTCATTTGCTTCCATTATCATGGTGGTACTTGAGTAAATACTTGTTAGTTGTTAAAAAGGCTTCCAATTGCCTTATAGTTGCTGCACTTGCCCTGGGCAAGTGCGCGGGTATGTCGGTTTTTAGGTTAACAAACACCAGTTACGGTATTATTTCCATCCAAATTTGGTGACTTTATTAGATCTTCCATCCATTTTTGATCTTAGTGATCAATCTCCTGGGTAGCTTCTCATCGTTCTTGGCATGCTTGTCGTTGATTTGGGTGCTTCCCCAATCCTTGTTGGCTGTGCATGGTTCTCGCGACTGTAAAGCATGTCGCCCCGTGGTGCCGCAAATTTCATTATCCTGTAGTTAGGATCTCCAATCTTCTGCCGTTAAGTATGGTTATTGTCGTTCAAATGGGAACCGTCTTCGGGATTTCCAGTTCTTGGAATCTACCGTATAACTGGTTCTTTCTATTTACAAGATGGGAAAATTACATCGTCCACCCATGACGTTTGGCCTAATTACACACCCCACCCATGAGGTTTCAAAAATTACTTTGCCCACCCATGTGTTTTCCACAATTTTACATCCGACAACTTTTCTAATATTTGACCAACTTAAAAGATGGTTAAATGTTATCCATAATTGATGAAACTTTACATGGACGATATTAAAGTGTTATATTTTGGTAAAACGTGAAATCAACGTTTTTTAAGCTCATATATGATCTGTGGGACCCAATGAACATGTCTCATGTTTCATTGGGTCCCACAGGTCATATATGACCTTAAAAAACTTTGGATTTGGCATTGAACAAAAATATAACACCTTAGCATTGTCCATGTAAAGTTTTATCAATTTTGAACAATATTTAACAATCTTTTAAGTTGATCAAATATTAGAAAAGTTGCTGAATGTAAAATTGTGGAAACCACATGGGTGGGCAAAGTAATTTTTGAAACCTCGTGGGTGAGGTGTGTAATTTCGCCAAACGTCATGGGTGGGCGATGTAATTTTCCCTTTCAAGATTTATTTTATAACTACCAGATCGGGTTAACCCGAGTATGAGAGGTCTTTCCATCTCTCTGGCGTTCTTTCCCCAACTTAAAAACGGGGGTTGTGGTGGGCGGGACTGGTTATGTAGGTATCCAGATCACACTAGAAGTTCCTATCTAGCGTACCTCTCACGCTAACACTAAACCCTTAGCCCTAAGTCTCTAATTCCTAACTCGGTATTTTCCTAAACTCGGTATTCAGACCATTAGAGCGAAGATACCACTTTTTGTAACACCCCTACCGGTAATCACACCATTAACTCCTAACCCGTCTCCATTATCAACATCAGCGGAAATCCAAACTACAACCGGGGGTGATACAATTCTGTTATTCACCCACGTGACTAACAAGGCCAATCCAAACACAAATACAACAACAATTACGATATCGGTCTAATGGGTCTTACACCGAGTACACTATACAAAAGATACTTCCTTTACTTAATCAATTCTCAAACTAAATACAACTTCAAATCCATTATATACAATATAATCTCAAATCTCTTCTATACCGAGTATCTACAATTTCCAAGTTCATCGTTGACCTTTCGGTCTTACAAATCCATAATACAACATATTCAATTCTTATACGACTACCCATAGCAGTAACAACCCCGTCCTACTCTTGACGGTGACCGACTACAAGCCCTATACAATTCACTACTATCTATATTTCACTCCCAGCTATCCCTGCTTAGCTGTCGGTCTCTTACTATGATCATCTCCGCTTAGGGTACCTGCACACTAAAAACGCTGCCCCTAGGGGCTCAGCTTACGCTGAATATGACTTCCGCATACCCCGCGTACTAGTGAGGGTACGCCGACTAATTGGTCGAGAGCATGCGATTCATTTTAATTCAAACATCATGCATACAACATACATTATATATGTACATTCACAATCAAGTTCATCACTGAACACAAACACTAACACACACATAAGGGGTTAGTTTAATATGTTCTTAATTAGGCTTGAGGGTTCTACCTCACCATGCCATACTCAATTACTCATGTTCTACCCACTCCCTTCGGTGCACTTGGTCACACTCTCACAAGGCCTACAAGGCTCAACTCAATTCTCACCTAACTCAATTCTCAAGTCGCTTAAGTCACAACTCAATTCTTGTTACTCACATACTCAATTCACTACTCCGTACCCAATACTCAAGTTCTCATTCCAATACTCAATACCCAAAGGCATCTTTTAAGTCTTAGCCACGACCTCCTGGCAGGGTCATACACAAGACCTACCACCGGGCCCAACAATACAAAAGGATCTATGCATTCAGTTCCTCAAGTTCACAAATGTCCATTTCTCTACTGGACTACTCAAATTCCCAAAACTCCACTATCGGAATCATTTCACAATCACAAGGATCAGCCTAGAGGTATCTCTCTTGATAACATCTAGTGGTTTAAGGAATTCTCAGTGTCTAGTATTCTAAAATTTAAGGTTTAAACCAACTTATTGAGTACTCTCATGTTCGTGACATTGTTCATGTTAGTCGGTTCCTCTCATTGGGGTTCGACCATATCTCTAAGGGGTTTGGTGATCCCTTACCAAGGTTTTTTTTACTCAAGGTTCGTATTTCAACAACTTTCCAAACCTCTAGTTAGAGGTTACTCATATACTTCCACTAATGTTTATTGTGTGGATTAAGTCGTTTCAGTTCTCTAACCGTTATCGGGAGGTTACTACTCCCGTATGTTTTCTCACGTTCTAGTGCGTTCAGGTTTATGTTACCGTGTATTAGTTCGATAGTTGTAGGGTGTTTTCACCATTTATTTAGTTTGCACTTGACTCTTCCTACGAGTCTCTACTCACACAAGACTCAACTATGAGTCGCACTACCATACACAATCACAATCACGCAATCCATTCACAATCCACATTTCATGGATTATACAGACTTCAGTTTAGCCAACAAAGCAATCCCAAGCATTGAAATACAAACACAAGAGGGCACACACAATCCGATTGGTGCATTTATCTTGTTAGGTGATCACACAATCAAACAAGCACACAAATCGGGGTAACCAAGTTAGGATACAGAGCATGAAGAAATCATACCTTTCACCGGGGTTAACTTTACCGGGTGTTCTCATGTTCCTTGGTTCACACTCATTCCTCGAGTCTTACTATTGATTCACTGATAATATTTCAAACATCCCCCCAATTAACCCCGTTAACCCATTATTCTTTTGTTTTGTTTATGTGTTCTTCAACTCACAACTATCTTAATCACTTCTCCAACTTGTTTACACTTCTTAGGACCATTAAAGGTCACCAAACAACTCCTAAACATCATCTAAAACCAATACCATTCACTTCTCCATCATTAGCCACCTTTAAAACACATTCTGGTACAATTTTGGCATGGTCCGGGTCTACAAACCCGGACCAGTCACTGAAATTCATTTCTGGCCATTTTAATTTCTATGTGGTATGGGTTTGTGTCCGGGTTTACAAACCCGGACCACCCCATGGGATGATCTTCTGGTGCGTTTTCGATGTGGCCTGGGTTTGTGTACCGATTTGCAAACCCGGACCACTCCTAGAACTGTCAAAATTTACAGTTTTTGATCAATATCAACCCCTAATTCACCTCTAATCATTTCCTAATCTTTCCATACATTTCCAACATGTTTAAACACCTCAAAACGTGCACTAAACCCTCCTCAAATCATTAGTCAAATCCCTACTAGAATCTTAGCTCAAATTCACAATTCTTTCCATTCCCACTGTTACATTTTGCACACTAGTGCTACAGATTTTGCCTTGGCACTTGCATTATTGTTCTTACTCTATTTTCCCATTCCATATCAATCCTAGAAAGGCATCAACTACACCCAAGTTCACTCTCCATTTCCAAAGTCTTGTAAACTTGCTCTTTTCTAGTTTTTTTTCCAAAGCATTTCAAAACCTATTTGCTACAGATTTTTACCTCTCTTCTTCTAGTTCTCTAAATACCATTTCAAGGCTATCAATCCCCTCTACTCAATACTACAAACACCTAGGTTCTCCCATTTCATTAAACCACCTTAAAACACTTACTTTCTACCAAAATTTCACCATTGTTTCCCCATAAACCTAACATCTCCAAAATCATCATTCATCACCAAAATAAAATCCTAATCTACCCACACCCACAAGGGGTCATACCGGCACACATAAGTCCTCAAAATTTCATCAAACGACAATACCAACATATATACTCAATCCACTTGGCTCTAAGGCCCTTAGTTCACAATTATGTTCACAAATCCATAACTTTCAACCAAGAACACTATCACTCATATTTTGGGTTTATTATTCAATTTAACCCACCCCAAATTCTTAAGCAATCCAAACAAGCATTAAGGTGAGTTTCTTACCTTAAGCTCGCAAATTCGGTCAAGTGGGAATGGAGTTTCCAAAATCCATCCGAACATTCAAGAAACACAAAACATACCCAATTAATTATCTTAACCCTTAGGAAATCTTAATTCAATCAAAGGGCTTAGAACACAAAGTTAGGGTTTACCTTTTTGGGCCATTTAAGAGAGGTTCTCACCCTTGAATCAAGAAGGGAATTACTCCACCATTGGAGGGTTGAAATGAAGCTCAAAATCAAGAAGAAAAACAAGGTAAGAGAGAGAGGCAAAATCGGCCATACTTAAGAGATGTAGAAAAGTGTGGTCTTTCATGGAGATTTTTACCTTGTTTGAAAGAGGAGACTCCAAGCTTCATAATGGTGTGCTTTTCTCTTCAAATGGGGAAAACTCATGGAGGTCAACTTCATCCTTTTGGAATTTTAAAAAAGAGGGAATGATAGAGGAGGATGAGAGGAAGAAGAATATGTGATTATTTTTGTGATTGGAGCTTGTATGAAGCTTGGGCATGGCATTGAAGTTGGAGTAGCCATTGGAGAAGATGGAGAGAAATCGGAAGCTTGGGGGAGAAGATGGAGCCAGCTGGGAAGAAAGAGAGAG
Organism: Limonium bicolor; assembly: GCA_023374045.1. NCBI lineage: Eukaryota > Viridiplantae > Streptophyta > Magnoliopsida > Caryophyllales > Plumbaginaceae > Limonium > Limonium bicolor. The sequence goes on from CM041781.1 coordinate 130,491,088, forward strand.
AGGAAAGAGAAAAGAAAAGAAAGAAATGAGAGGAAAGAGAGGGTGGGGGCACCTTTTCACTTTTCTTTCTTTCTTTTCTTTCTTTTCTTTCTAGCCTATTAGGTGTGTGAGAGGGCTGTCTCACAATTAAAAACCGGCCCACTTAATTGTTACAATCTGGAGCGTTTTTCATCTTTTACAGAAAACACTCGTTTATTTACCCGGTTTAGCACTATTCACTAACCGGGCCTGTTTTCCAGAATTTTCTCGTTTCTTTAATTTTAATGGCTATTTAGCTCCCATTAATGTTTATTTATAGTTATTTAATGAACTATAATTTTCACGGGTTCATTTGACCACTTAAAGTCATATTTTCGGGTTTTCTCGAAAAACGTGCGCTAAAGCTGTATTAGCGTTTTTAATTCGTTTTATGGATTCGTGTTCTTCGGGTATCGTTACCATATATTATTTAGGCATTATTAAGCCTTTTAAATTTCGTTCAATACCCTTTCTAAGGTTTTATTTCTCCTAGGGTCACATAACGCTCAATTTAGCATTTTTCGCTTTTTAAGCGCTTTTTCTTGTTTCTTTTGGATTTATTCATTTTACCAAAATTCATTAGGCACTAATGGGCCCTCAATATCTTATTAGAGTAATTTAATCACCCTAATTATGTCCAGGGTAATTCAATTCCGGTTAGTAAAGATTATAACTAGACATCACCTCCTCTGGTTCGATACTTAGGGAATACTCTCTATTAAAACTTGCTAGAATTGACTGGTACACTTGCCGTTAGGTTTAATCCCAACAAGTTTTTGGTGCGGTTGCTGGGGAGGCACGGTTATTTAGTTTAATCTTTATCTTATTTATTTGTTCTTTTTATTATTTTCAATTATTTTCTTTTTTATTTTGTTCAAGTGTTGTTTTCTATTAACCACCGTTTCTTTTGATTTTGATTAGTGTAATTGAAAGGTTAGAATAGTTTAATCATTTTCTGTTACGTTTTATTTTAGAATTTCTTTTTCGGTTTTCAAATTTTATTGTTCTGTTTGACGCTGTCTAATTAGATTAGGTTAGTTTACGTTTTATTTTACTGTTTTATTCTTTGGTTTAGTTATTACGAGATAGCTTAACTAATCGGCAAACTCCTGTTAGTTTTAGTTAATATTTTTTTAATTTTTTTTGATTTCTAATTTGATTTTGTTTTAGATTCCCTTTTATCTTCCAGATTTTATTCCTGATTTTATTTCTTTATTCTGAATATTCTGTGTTTAGTCATTATGATTTTGATCTACTTATTGTGTGAGTTAGTTTCTTATTATCTCTTCCTGATTTTTGGTTGTTTTAATTTAATTGCTACTGCTCTTTTAATTTACGCTAATACAACTTCAGTTTACTAACTTCCGGTTTATGGTTAACACCCGCTCTGCAAGAGAACCGGAGTTTGAACTCAATCTTGAGATGGAAAGATTTGCAAGACAGCTACGTAAGGATTTGAATCTGGATCCACCAGTTGAAGAGAAGGTCCCTGAACCACCTGTTGTCGAGGAGGTACCGGACGTTCAACCATAAGCTAACATGGCAAACAACCAGAGGTAGATGAGGGACTACACCCGTCTAAGTGCTGAAGGGTTGGTTTCGCCGATAGTGATTCCTACATTGCCAGTGGGAATGCAGTGTCAGTTCAAGACCCACTACGTGACCATGGTGATGAACGCACCTCAGTTCAGCGGGACGGTTACTGAAGACCCAAACGTCCACCTTAATACATTCCTGAGATTGGTAGGAGCTTGTTCGACACCAGCTTCGCAGGAGGTTGCTCGGCTCACTCTGTTTCCGTTCTCCCTGAGGGATAGAGCAGCTGAATGGCTGAACTCACTGGCGCCTGACAGTATTACTACCTGGGAAGTGTTGGCTAATGCATTTCTGGCGAAATACTTTCCACCCTCTCCGATGCTGACCATGAGAGGTGAAATTACCAACTTCAAACAGTTCCTTGGTGAGACCCTATCTGAAGCTTGGGAGCGGTTTAAGGGGATAGTAAGGAAAGTACCACATCACAGACTAGGAGAAGAGGTTGTACTATAGTCGTTTTACAAGGACATGGACCCTTCTAGCCGGTTGTTGGTCGATACATGCACTTGAGGAAGTTTAATGGAGCTGCCCATTGCAAGGATCAAGGAGCTGTTAGAGACTATTACTACAACAGCTAATCAGTGTGGAGATACAAGAACCGGAGAAGTTGCACCGAAGAAAACTGTTGGAGTTTATGAAGTAGATTCAAACACTTTTCTGGCTGCCAAGATAGATGCAATGTCGAAGCAATTTGAGCGTATGTGTGCAGTAATGAACCCGCAGTCAGATGCAGCAGCTGTTCCTGAGGTTTATCCACCTTGTGAGTATTGTGGTAGAGGTTCAAACATGTGCCAATGTGCTCCACCGCAAGATGGGGCAGCGAATTATGTTGGTAACAGACCGGGTAATTACTACGGGAATCAAGGCAACCCGGGTTACCACGCTCAGCAGCAGAATCGTTACCAAGCTGGTGGTAATAACAATTACAATCAGAGACCCCAACAGCAGTATAACTTCTCTTATTAGAAGCAGCCACTGCAGAATCAGCAAGCACATAATTCAGGTGCTGGAGCGTCTTCTAGTATGGATGAAGTTCTGGCCAGAATTAATGATTTCATCTCGGTTAACACGAAGAAATTTAATGAGCTGGAAGCCTTCAATCAGGAGCAGAGAACCTTCAATAATGATCAGAGGACATTCAATAGAAACATCGAGACTCAACTGTCTCAGATATCTCAGCGTCCTATGGGTTCCTTGCCTAGTCAATCAGAGCAGAATCCGAGAGAGCATGCCAAGGCAATCACATTAAGGAGTGGTACACAGCTTGACCCGGTGGTCCCTGAAGCTGAGGCTCTCTTAATGTGAAGCAGAATGAAGAGACTGCACCAGTAGGTTCTCAGGAGGAACCAGTTGAAGAGGAGGTGACAATTAGCAAGGTTCCTAAGAGTACCACACCTCCACGATGTGCAGTTGCTGAAGCGCCAGTTCCTTTTCCAAATCGGTTGAAGAAGAGAGACTTGGATGAGCAATTTCGTAAGTTCTTATTCATTTTTAAGAAACTAACAATTAACATTCCTTTTTTCTAAAGCTTTGAAGCAGATGCCGATATATGCGAAGTTCATGAAGGACATCCTATCCAACAGACGGCCTTTAGTGGAGAAGGATATTGTGCTGCTTACCGAAAGCGTTTCAGCTGTTCTTTCGAAGAAGCTTCCACCTAAGCTGGATGATCCAGGTACTCCGGTCATACCTTACGCGATAGGTAATGTGAATTACGGTAAAGGTTTATACGATTTAGGAGCGAGTATTAATTTAATGCCCTTATCCATGTATTTGAAGCTTGGTTTAGGAGAATGTGAACCTACCCGAATTACTTGACAATTAGCTGATAGGTGAATCATCTTACCTGGAGGGGTGGTAAGAGATTTAATTGTTTTGGTTGGTACTTTTGCTTTCCCTGCTGACTTTGTTATTTTAGACATGGAGGAAGACAAGGTAGTACCTCTTATTTTAGGCCGACCATTCATGCGAACAGCAAGGACTCTCATTGATGTTGAAGGGGGGAAGATTATACTGCGGTTACATGATGAGCAACTCGTATTAGATATGACCAACGCTGCTACCCACCCTTCTGATGTTCATGCTTGTTCCAGTTTAGATTGTACTGACACCTTGATGCAGGACTATTCTTACAGCCCCAGGAGTTGGATGCATTGGAGAAGTGTTTGGTAGACTCCATAGAAACTGCTCACGATGATTCTGAGGTTTCTGCTGCAGCGTTTCAGCTTGCTGCTGGGAGGCCATACAGGAAGCACCATAGAATCGAGGAGGAACCGCTGGACCGAGTTCCAAAGATGCTAGCTCCTTCTATGGAGTCACCACCTTCTCTTGAACTTAAACCTCTTCCTAGTCATCTTAAATATGCTTTCTTAGTTCCTCCATCTGATTTGCCTTTCATCATTTCTAATAGTTTGACTGTTGAATAGGAGGAAGATTTGTTACAGGTCCTAAAGAGGAACACAGAGGCGCTAGGATGGTCCATTGCTGATATCAAATGTATTGCTCCTATGTTATGCACTCACCGCATTTATCTATAGGAGAATTACAAGCCCATGAGACAGCCTCAGCGAAGACTGAACCCGCACATGAAAGAGGTGGTTAAGAAGGAGGTCACCAAGCTCTTGGATGCAGGTATCAACCATCCGATTTCTGACAGCGAATGGGTAAGTCCTACACAGGTAGTACCTAAGAAAGGAGGTTTAACTGTGGTACCTAATGATAAAGGCGAATTAATTCTTCAGCATACTATTACCAGACATAGAGTTTGCATTGATTATAGGAAATTAAATGCCGCCACTAGGAGAGACCACTTCCCCCTTCCCTTTATTGACCAGATGTTAGGATGGCTTGTAGGAGAAGAATATTACTGTTTCTTAGATGGTTACTCCGGTTATTTACAAATTTCAATTGCTAAAGAAGATCAGGAGAAGACCACTTTTACATGTCCGTATGGTACTTATGCTTATTGTCGCATGCCCTTTGGTTTATGTAATGCACCAGCTACGTTTCAACGATGCATGACTGCTATTTTTGCTGATTTTATTGAGAAGTGCATCGAAATCTTTATGGATGATTTTTCTGTCTTTGGACCAACTTTTGATTCATGTTTGAGAGATTTGGATTTAGTCTTAGCTAGATGCAGGGAAACTAACTTGGTGCTCAATTGGGAGAAGTGCCACTTCATGGTGCAGGAAGGCATCGTGCTCGGGAATAAGATTTCTAGAAAAGGAATCGAGGTAGACAAAGCCAAGGTTGAAGTAATAGAACAGCTGCCACCACCATCATCGGTAAAGGATGTCCGGAGCTTCCTTAGTCACGCAGGTTTTTATAGGCGTTTTGTTAAGGATTTTTCTAAGATCTCTAAGCCTCTTTGTGATTAGTTAATTAAGGATGCTAAATTTGAGTTTACGAAAGAGTGCTTAGATGTGTTTAATTTGCTTAAAGCTAAGTTGGTTTCTACACCTATTATTGTTGCTCTTGATTGGTCATTACCTTTTGAGATTATGTGTGATGCGAGTGACTATGCATTGGGAGAAGCTTTGGGCCCGAGGCATGACAAGGTATTGAGGATAGTCTACTATGCTAGTAAGACTATGAATGAGGCGTAGAAGAACTACGCCACAACGGAGAAGGAGCTGCTGGCAATTGTTTTTGCATATGATAAGTTTCGACCGTACATTATTGGCAGCAGAGTCATTGTGCACACCGACCATTCCGCTCTCAAGTATCTCTTTAGAATGGTTGATGCTAAACCTCGTTTGATCAGATGGATTTTACTCTTGCAGGAATTTGACATTGAGATTAGAGACAAACCTAGAGCGCAGAACGGAGTGTCGGATCACTTATCCTGTATGGAAGTTCCAGACGATGGCATTCCAATCAATGAGTATTTCCCTGATGAGTATGTCTACATGATCGGTCATTCCATGGACCCTTGGTATGCTGATATTGCAAACTTCCTAGCTAAGGGCATTGTTCCTCCAGAGTTGTCATATCAGCAGAAGAAGAAGTTTTTCTCCACGGTCAAGCATTACCTTTGGGATGACCCATTTCTGTTCAAAGTCTGTGCAGATGGTATGATTCGTCGGTGCGTTTCTGAGGAGGAAGCTAGAGACATCCTATCGCATTGTCATTCTAGAGAAGCAGGGGGTCATTTTGGTCCGGCTAGGACAGCCGCGAAAGTTTTGGAGGCTGGCTTCTTTTGGAAGAACTTGAACAAGCACTGTTATCAATTTGTTTCCACTTGTGATAAATGTCAAAGGTAGGGGAATTTATCCAGACATCACGAGATGCCATTGAATTTGATCTTGGAGGTTGAGCCGTTCGATCTTTAGGGCATTGATTTCATGGGACTGTTCCTGTCATCTCAAGGTAACCTCTACATCTTGGTAGCAGTGGATTATGTCACCAAGTGGGCTGAAGTGATAGCAGCACCGACCAATGATGCAAGAGTGGTTGTAAAGTTTTTAAAGAGTAATATCTTTACCTGTTTTGGTGTCCTGCGAGCGATCATTAGTGACGGGGGTACACACTTCTGTAACAAACAGTTTGAAACTCTTCTGCAGAAGTATGGTGTACGGCATAAGGTCTCTCTACCGTATCATCCACAGACGAACGGGCAAGCCGAGATCACCAACAAGGAACTTAAGTGGATCCTCCAGAAATCTGTCACATCCTCAAGGCGAGATTGGTCCCTTAAGTTAGATGACGCCTTGTGGGCATACTGCACTGCCTTCAAAACACCTTTAGGTATGTCCCCATACAAGTTGGTTTATGGCAAGGTGTGTCACTTACCTGTGGAGCTGGAGCACAAGTCTTTTTGGGCCATTAAGGCATTAAATTTTGATCTACAAAAGGCAGGTGAGAAGTGTAAGTTGCAGCTGTGTGATCTGGAGGAGTTTAGAGAGAAAGCTTATGAAAACGCCAAGATCTATAAGAAGAAGACGAAGAGATGGCGTGATAAGCTGTTGGTCAAGCATGAGTTTCACGTTGGGGATAAGGTTCTTCTATTTAACTCCCGTCTGAAGTTATTTCCAGAAAAGTTGAAGTCTCGTTGGTCTAGACCATTCACAGTGATGAGTGTCTTGCCTTATGGAGCCATCGGTCTAATCAATACAGAAGGGGAGACATTCCAAGTCAACGGGTCTCAACTGAAGCATTATCTCAGTGGTGACATTGCCGAAGTCCATTCGGTGATCACGGTGCATGATCCTCCATACTGATCTTACAATTGCACCGTCTAGCCAAAGACCGAAAAGACAAGCAGCTCTTTGGGAGGCAACCCAATCTTCTTTTATTTATCTTCTTGCTTTTAGTTTTGATTTATGTTTTTACTTGTTCTAATATTTTGTTAGTTGTTTTTATTTGTTTGGTTTTGTTAAGTTGTAGGTTTGGTGAAGGAAGAGGAACAAAGTTCTAGGAAACAAACCTTCGGTGGATTAACTGGGGTGGTCCGGGACATATTCTGTGGAGGGTGATTTTTCGGTAAGAGGGGGGGTCTATCTAAATATGGCCTGACTGAAAAGTCGAGATCCTAGAAAATTCCATTTTGTGGAGGGTGAAAACCCGTTATTCATGGCAGCCCTCAAATACCTACTACATCGTCCGTTTTCCCAGAAAGCATAAAGGGGAATGCAAGTGTGCATTACACCCGCTCTTGATGGGCTCCACGCGGACTTATGCCTCTATAAGGCGGAATTGACTAGAGTCGCCACCTAGTTTGACCTAAGGAACTAGGAAGGGAGGAGAAGGGTTCAAACAATCGTTAATTAACTCTGAGATTGTTGCCTATGGATAGGACTTATCTGGTCATGTCAGAGATTCTGTGTTGGGTTCGCACTGGGTTACACCCCTTAGAAGTGGCAATGACCACGACTTTGGATGGGTGCCCGAGGAAACCTCAGTCTCCAATTGTCGGGATTATCTTCTTTCAAAACCTTATTAAAGAGATTCATTTAAAAGCCAAAGATAGGATAGGATAGGAAGAGAGAAAAGAGTGGATGAGGCAAGCTTTTTTGCCAAGCTAGTGCCAAGAAGAGGAAATGGGGAATTTGAAATAATACAGCAACAAGATTCAGGAGGAGTATGAGGTTGAGTGAATAGACAAGACTTGGAGTTTGATGCTTTGAAAGTTGTGGAAGTCGAAGAAGGTTTGAGTGGTTAGGGAGGTATGGAAAACACCTTTGAGGGGAAAAGGGTTTTTTGTTTGAAATGAGGTTGCACCCTAGATGGGCTGCCTACGAACTCAACTCCCTGTTGAGATCACACCTTACGTAGTTCACGTCTTTTGGGTTTTAGGAATTTTAGGGTTTCGAGGGTTTTTGAGGTGTTTGAGAGGTTAGCCTGTGAGACGCTCGGGTCTATCAGGCATTTTTAATGGGATGTCAAGGCCTGTGTGACGCTCGGGTCTGTGAGACGCTTGAATCTTAAAATGGTGGAGAAATTGAGATGTTCGAGTCTGTGAGGCGCTCGGGCCTGTGAGACTTTGAAGGTTTGAGAGAAGCTGGAATTTGTAAGAGGATTTGAGTTTGAAGTGATTTGAAGTTTGGAAGATGATTCGAATGTGTGTGAGGCAATTGGAATTTTGGTGGAGATCCCAGTTTTCAGGTTTGAGGTTCTGAAAGGGTTGACGTTTTGGGATATTTCAATTTTAGAGTGAGATGATGGTGAATTGAATTGTTTAGAGGATTGATTGTCAAAACCGTCTCTCTTAAAGTTTTTTATAAAACCAAATTCATTTTTTGTTGTAAAAGGGCAGATAATCCCGAGGGATTACCCTATGTACCCCCTCTAACACGACACTCAATTAATGATAAATGCCGAGGTTTGAAAGATGGGGCAATGAATTTATGTCAAAAATACGATTCAGAGAGAAACACCATGAATGAGATGTTCTCGAACGCACCCTAATAACGTCTCTAACTCTCGGGTTTTAAAACGTTAAAAACCAAAAACATTGAAATCGAGTGGAAGGGAGTTAGACGATTATAAAAATCCCGGCTACGACTAGGAAGGTCGTTACTTCCCTAGCACCCCGCCTCGTAAAAATCTAGGCTGCAATTAGGGGAGGTTTGTCACCCTAATGCCCCGCCTAAAGAGATCCAGACTGCAACAAGGGAGATTACGACCCCAGTACCCTGCCTCGGATTTTTATTTTGGAAGGGAGACAAGTGATGCCTAACCAGGAAAAAAAATGTTTTTTGAAGGTGTTAGACATCCCATGTTCCCCGAAAACGGTTTAGTTTGAGTTGGAAAACTTTTGATGTTGTTCAGAATTCTCGGCAAAGAAACACTGATTTTGAGAGATGTTTTTAGGAGAAAACTTTCTGTATATGTGAGAAGAACTTTCTGCATTTGAGAAGAGTTTTTTGTGATGTGCGAAGAGTTTTTCCTTTGAAATTCCACAAAATGGTTTCTTTTTGAATAAAGTGATGGTGTGAAATTCTTTTTTTTTTGTTTTTGGATTTTGAAAGGAATTTACAAGTTGGGTGTGGATTGGATGAAATGTATTTGGGTTTGAATTGGATTTGGGCCGAGATTGGAAGACAAGCCAGGTTAAAGTTCGGGTTAGTCGAAGTTGAATTGATCAAACTTGGGTCAAAGCTGATTGGTCAATGTTTGGGTCAAAGCTGGATTGGTCGATGTTCGGGTCAATGCGGGATTAGTCAATGTTCATGTCAAAGGTCAACATTCTGGTCAACGTTTGATTCATATGGACTTGGTTTGATTTTTGTGGACTTGGGTTGATCTTTGTGGACTAGGGTTGATCTTTGTGGACTTGGTTGGGTCAAAGTCAACGGTTTAGTCAACTCGGGTTTGGTTAAAGTTTCGGGTCAAACTTGGGTTGGGAGTTGGTCAAAGGTTCAAGTCAAGGTCAAATAGGTTTGACTTTTATGGGCTTGGGCCGATTGTGGGCTTATTGGGCCGGTGGGTCGAAATGAGCTTTTGGGCTTGATGGATCGAAATGGGCTTTTCAATTTGCACTGGAATGGGCCATTCAATTTGGGCAGAAGGGGCATTTCAATTTGGGCAAGGTGGGTTATTTGAGGTTGGACTAAAATGGACCTTATTTGAGGTTGGGCTGAAATGGGCCTTATTTGAGGTTGGGCTAAAATGGGCCTTATTTGAGGTTGGGCTGAAATGGGCCTGGGCTGAAATGGGTTGGGTTGAATTGGTCTTGGGCCTAAATCGGGCTTGGTTCGAAATGGGGTTGGGCCTATATTGGGCTTGGGTCCAAAATGGGTTGGGTTGAATTGGTCTTGGGCCTAAATCGGGCTTGGTTCAAAATGTGGTTGGGCCTAAATTGGCTTGGGTCCAAAATGGGGTTGGGCCTAAATTGCTTTATGGTGTGAGAATTTTTGGTGTCTACAGATGGCTCCCCTTGATTCAATTTTGTAGGTCCTTGCAAAATTGGATCAAGGTTGACGGGGCGCCAAAAATTCTCACTATGGTTTTGTGGTGCATTGGGATGCGACCGTGAGTGTATGAAGGCAATTGAAAGCACGAGGACTTATGACGAGCCCATAATACCAATAATTGATTGATTTGGGTGCACGAGGACTTATGACAAGCCTCAACTAAACCTCTTGATGTCTAGCTATAGGACTTAGGATGAGCCTATAATGTCATTGAACGTACGAGGACTTATGACGAGCCTCAACTAGACCTCTTGACATCTATCTATAGGACTTATGACGAGCCTAGAATACTAACAATTAGATTGATTTGGGGTGCATGAGGACTTATGACGAGCCTCAACTAGACCTCTTGACATCTAGCTATAGGACTTATGACGAGCCTATAATGCAATTGAAAGTACGAGGACTTATGACGAGCCTCAACTAGACCTCTTGACATCTAGCTATAGGACTTATGACGAGCCTATAATACTAACAATTAGATTGATTTGGGGTGCATGAGGACTTATGACGAGCCTCAACTAGACCTCTTGACATCTAGCTATAGGACTTATGACGAGCCTATAATGCAATTGAAAGTACGAGGACTTAGGAGTGCCTCAAGTAGACCTCTTGACATCTAGCTACAGGACTTATGACGAGCCTATAATACTTTAATGGAGTACCGTACTAGTAGCGTAATAGCTGCCTAGCAGGTGGATATGAAACGATCTTGCGCTAGTAGCGTAAAAGCTACCTAGTGAAGGAAAAACGGCGGGACCACACTATTAGCGTAATAGCTGCCTAGTGGGTTATGAAATGAACGATCTCGCACTAGTAGCGTAATAGCTGCCTAGTGGAGGAAAAATGGCGGGACCACACTAGTAGCGTAATAGCTGCCTAGCGGGTGTAAAATGAAAGGCGACCGTACTAGTAGCGCAATAGCTGTCTAGCAGGTGTAACACATTAAATTTGACCGCACTAGTAGCGCAATAGCTGTCTAGCGGGTGTAAAATGAAAAATTCGACCGCACTAGTAGCGTAAAAGCTGCCTAGCGGGTGTAAAATGAAAATTCGACCGCACTAGTAGCGCAATAGCTGCCTAGCGGGTGTGAAGATGCATCAGACAGTGAGCAAATTTTGTGGGTATATGCAGATGATATGTGATGCGAGGTGATTAACCAATGTATTAATTGAATTAAACCCCCTGTTTGTGGATGTAGGTTTTTGTGTGAGCAGACGGCTCCAGAGTTGTTTCAAATTTTGAGATGACTTTGGCATGTGGTGATGGCTCCGGTATGGACTGATGGCTCCGGATTACGTTGATGGCTCTGGTGCGGTCGGGTGGCTCCAGTGTGGTCGGAGGGCTCCGACATGATTCATGACCCCATTATGAGCAACGGCTCTGGGGTGGTTGGTGGGTTTCGATTTGGATTGAGATTTTGAGTCGAATGGTGGGTTGATGTGATTGGTGGACGGCTTCGGCCTGGTTATGACTTCAGGGTTCTCTCATGATGGCTCCAGGATAGCTCAAGATGGCTTCGGGAAGGGCTACGAGATGGCTCTATTTGGTGATAGCGAGGAAGAAAGGGACATTTTTCCTTTGAGGTGGTCGCACCCTGGGCGGGCTGCCTACGTACTCAATTTCGTATTGAGATCAGACCATACGTAGTTCGAAACTGTGTAGGCAAGACCCTGGTGATGAAATGGCTCTAACAGGGATGTTAGGTGGCCCCTATATTGTTCTCGAACTGTTGAGATGGCTCCTGTGTAGCTCTAAAGATGGTCACAATGTCTGAGGACGGCTCCCGTATGGCTCTAATTTGGCTTTGGGAGGGGTGTCGATGAGACTCAAGTATGACAGTGGATGGCTCCGAGATTGTCTTCGTACGGCTTAGGATGGCCTTATTTTGGTTCGATGTAGCTCAAAGGTAGCCTGGGGGTCTGAATGCTTCGATGTAGTTCGAGGATGGCCCTGGGTGGCTTCATAATGATTCGACGTAGCTCAAAGATAGCCCGGAATGGCTTCAACTTGATTTCCTTTGATAGGAAGTTTTACTTCAACTGCAGCAACTGAAGTTGACTCTGAGCGAGACTAGGCAGAGTTCTTACCAATCAGATGTTGATGATGGAGTGCTTATGATGCATGCAAATATTAAATGCTAGATACGATGCAAAATGCATATGCAGTTTTTGTAGAGAATGTACGGTCCTATCTCTATTAATATAAGGTTTACGAATATAAGACATCTTCGATTCGATCTTGAATGATTGTTGAATTGGAAGGCGTGAATCATTTTCCTCTCATGGAGGGATACGGGTCAATCTCTCGTGAGTTTGGCTATGTGTGCAAAGCGGTGTGATGATACTCTCGATGCTTAGAGCAGTATTTTCCTGAGAATTTCCTTTCGAGGTTCTGGACTTTCCGATCATCACAAATTCCTCACTTGCAATGAGATTAGCTGTTTATGATTTGGTGCTTCGATCAAAGAATCACTCGCACTCGAAAAACCTTGTGGGGTAAGGTCACACTCTTCCGCTCACGGTCCCTTTGGGATGATGGGACATGTTGATAACGAGTATGAAGCTTATGATTCATGTTTCAGATCCGGTACTTTCAGTTAACGCTCATTAACTTATGAGTAAGAGGTCTTTATTGGGTTGTAACGGGGATGAGGGGTATGATGCATGTCACATGGGACTGTGGGATTTATTTGAGATGTGGAGCTTTTGTGCAATAAAGGACATGTTTCACCTTTGCCATGGGTGGAATGATTAGATGGGTTTTGATAACCCTTTATCGGTTTCTTTGGGACATCAATGGTCCTTTTGCTTATTTTCTCCTTCTTCTTTGGTGTGTGATTTTCGCTTTCCTGCTTCCTGCTTTTGGAATCGCATGGGCTCATCGAGCTTCTTTTTTGGCTTTCAGCTTTGCTTTCAGCTTTGGAGTTTTCATTGACTCGCTAATCTTCTCAAACATTTCGGTGTTCTTTTTTGGTGTCTGACTTTGGAGTCACATTGACTCACTGATTCCTTTGGAAAATTTCCTGTGTTGTTCTTGTGAAAGATGGTGGGGGAGAGACCATGGCTCCGGCTCTTTCGAGATCCTCTATTGCAAGGGCAAGTTAGTATATGTACGTGGGTTGGCATGTTGTGGAGTTCACATAAAAAGGTTTATCGTGAAAGGCTCAGCGGGGCTAACTAAGGGATTATGTACAGGGCAGTCAAAGCTTTTTGGTTTTATGGAGATTTTTATTCCTAAGTGCCTCGTCATTCTCATTAGTCCATGATTGTTTTCTTACTATTCTCGGATCTTTGCATGAATCACAGTTCGTATCCTGTTTATCGACATTGATCTCGCTATGAATTGTGCCTTTCCATGTGCTGAAGGAAAGCACAAGTCGCTCGTGGTTTTACCTCCAGGGACTCGCTCTATCTTCCCTCATCGCTTAGTGGATTGTCCAATACACTCAACTAAAATTCCAGGGAAAATACCACTCTTCGCATGCCACACATTCGGTTTGTGGTGCTGGTTTTGACTAGACCCTTGTGTTCATTGACGGGTCGAGAGTTAAATGGTTCACGCACTCTATTCAATTAATCTCTCAAGATTTTCGCCAAAAATGTCGCTTCGATATGAATATATGCAAATGCAACTATCTACAATGCAATTTATTTTGGTAATATGGAATTACTATGTATAAGATGCATGAAATGCTGAAAAACGATGAATAGAGATGGTTGACTTTGGATTTCGATCGAATGTTTTTTTTTGTTCTGTGTTTTTCTTTTTGGATGTAATGCATGCGTGGTAAGGCTACACCTAATCTCGCTTGAGTCGGTTTCAGTTGAGGATCCACGATGTTCATCTCGCCAACAATGGTTATTTAGGCGGTCGGTTGCTGAGTAGGTCCCGGAAGAAATGTGACCCCACATGTTTTAGCTGTAAATCGAACCTTGAGCGCTTAAGGAGTGGTAACCCCTACATTGTGCCAGTCAACATGATAAAACAGTCTTGTTCTTCCTGTGATTCCTGGATAGGTCAAACAAAAGGGGGAGGGATGGGATGCCACCCTTCAAACACTTTCATTACAATAAAACATGACTCAACTACTTTCTGTCATTTTCGTCATGGATTAACACATGGTCCTGCATGGCTCGGTGATGCCTCGGGAAAGTGCACGTTCGTGGTCTAGGATGAACGTCTTAGCTCTAAAGAAGATACCTCTCCTCTGTGTATCAGCTCTTGGATTGCGTTCTTTAGTGTGGTACACTCATCGGTGGTGTGTCCCCGGATTCCGTGATAGTCGCAGTATTCATGCAAATGTGGCCCAAGTTTTTTGATTCTTGACCTTGTATTGAAAAGTGCTAGATGACCTCCCTCGACTAATATTTTCAATGCTTCGCTGAGCGACAGTCCGAGGTTTGAAAGTTGTCCCTGTGAGCTTTGTCCGAGTGTACGTTCCCTTCTTTCCATGATTTCAGGTTGATCTGTCAATTTGATTTCAGTGTCCTCCAAAGCAATCACGGCCGCCATCAATCGTTTGAAGTCACAAATACCCAAGTATCTCAAGTGGCATTGGTACTCTTCTCTCAGGCCAGAAATCACCAGTTGTATTTGTTCTTCCTCATTTGGTCGATTATTCATTTGCCCAGCCTTCACCCTCCATCTTTCTATGAATTCCCTCACACTTTCGCCATGGTTTTGACGGGTGATTTCTAAATCTCTGTGTGTAACTTCATGATGAAAGTTACCACCGTATTGAGTGAGAAATTCAAACTACACGTCTTTGCTTGACTTTCCTTTCAAATCCAAACCCAAAATCCAAGAGTAAGCAGGCCCCTCTAAGTAGAATCTAAAGCACGTGGCCTTCAGCTCATCGGATAGACCATGTAGATACATGAGCTTATCATGCCTATCAACGTGATGCCTTGGGTTTCCAATCCCTTCATACTTCTTCCTTTCAGGTAGACTCATGCCCTTTTGCAGACGAGCATCAGGATACGGGTTAGCTGGCTCCCATCCTACAGCTCTGAGATCAAGATTTTGGATTGAAATGGCTTTCTCAGGGTAGCCGGTGTTAAGAGATTGAGAGGGCAGTATTGTTTCTGGTTGAAGGTGTTGGCTTGAATTTGACGAGTGATGAGGTATTTGCCAAGGAAGGACATATTTTTGAGTCGGCAATGAGAGGTTTAAGCCAGAACGCACCATGGGGGAAGAAGGGCGTTGGGTCTTTCCCTTATCACAGACCATTTGTGGCTGCCAATTCCCTCTGGTGGTGGTTGGGGTTCTCAGAGTTGAACTGTTCATAGGTGAAGAAGGCATGCTTGGTGTGGTTCGAATTTGGACAGAGGGAGCATGAGGGTCCATTGCTTGAAACTCATAGGCATCGTATGCCGAGTAAGTTGAAGTCTCTTTGTAACTATTATCCGACTCCACATAGACCCTAGTTATTCTTCTTTGGACACATTCTTCTATCCTCAGGTTTCTCTCCAAGTCATCAGTAAGGTCATGGATCGATCCTTCGTGAACAAACCGGCCTTCGACTGCTTGATCATTTCGGGGTGCCCACTCCATTATTTCTGTCGTTGCTATAGCAGACTGGTCTTCTTTCTTTCCGGTTGCCAATTGTCACGAACACCTACAAGCACAGGATTAGAATGAAGGAAGAGAGGTAATATCAGTGTGTTTTGTGAAACAAAAATTTGCCGTGTGATAAATGTGAATGATTGTTGGTGCGAAACGATTTATCTTGAAAATGTTGAGAGATGGGCATCACTTTATTTCATCAATTTTTTAAAGGGGATGTATCCGCAGACACCACAAATTTCACCCCATAAAGCAAAGTTTTGAGAGTGATAGATAAAACGTGAAGGGTCGTCACGTTTGTTCCTTCCTTTAAACAAAACGTGCATGCCAAAAGAAACAGAGTTTTTGGAAAACAATTTTTTAAAACCGTGTTTTCAAAGTGGCGGATTTTCTCAATATGAATTTTTACGCTCGGTCATTCGCCAAGAAAATAGGGAGTGGGGAACCCTATACACATTGATCTAAACAAATTCAAAGGAGTGTATAAACCTATACATGTAATCTATTCAGAAATGGACGAGAGAGAAAAGAAACATAGGGGATAATCCTATACATCATCAATCCTAAAAAGTCATTAAAAGGGGAAATTTGAGCTAAACTTCTTCTGAACTCCTCTAGTCCGTCTTTAGGCTTCTGAATGACTTCTCACGCTCGGCCTCCTGGTCGGCTGCTCACTCATCTTTGGGTTCTTGACCGGCTACTCGCTCATCTTCAGGCTCTTGACCGGCTGCTCATTCGTTTTAGGGCTCTTGTAGCGGAGTGGTACTATGATCAAGCAAGACGGGTTAGTGTTCTTCTAATTTTCAACAGTTTGAACTCGAATCAGTGTTGCTGATCTTCATGTCGCTCGACTCGGATTGGTACACCTTTGATTTTATATTTGAATGGTTGGTCTTCATTTCACTTGGCTAGCTCCACAGGTTGGTGAGCCTCTGATTTCCAGCTCGATTCGCTCCGACGAGGGAATAAGGGATATATTCTTGAGAAAGGAAAAGGTGAATGATCAAGCACAAAATCTTATGTGAAAATCCACCACTTTTGTGAAAACACGAAATGACTAGTACGCTCCACAGTAATGACCGCTGCTCTTGAAGGTGGGTAGAACTTCAAAAGTAACGGGTCACAACATGGGGACTGAGTCATTTATTTTGAAATACGTTTGTGAAAATCAACTTTGAAAACTGTTTTTGAAAGCTATTAAGAAATAATGTTGGTGAAGAATGTTGTTTGAAACTCGTTTGTACAAAGTAGATTTTTTGAAATCCATTTTTGAAAATTGTTTCGGAAACAACATTTTAAAGATGAAGTGGCAGGTTTTAAAACCCCAAATGTTTATGAGTAAAAATTAGGTGGGATTCAAAATTAAACGATCTTATAAGAAAGCTTTAAGAGACATACAAAGAGAATTCTGAACGTTTAAAACTGACTGGTTTGAAAAAACGGTTTGCTCACATGTATAGCATAAAGTAAAACGTGGCTATATTTGATGTGGAGCTGTAAGTGTTAGTGTTGGGATAATCACATTCCAGGTCAATTATGATTCCGTCTCACCGGGGGAACCATCGTCCCTTCATTGTCATCTCTCGGGGTTTTTCTCTGATATTCCCTTTGCGGGGCACGTTATAAAGAAGGCCCCTCATCGAGTGAGTAAGTTCGAAAGGTCGGGATACCCAAAGTGATATCGAAACATACGCCACGGCCAGTGATGATCCGACAACACGATCACTTTTCGGGAAACTCGGGGAAACACTGCATGGGGTCGGGTCTCTCGTCATCTGCACGGTCAGGTGTGTCTAAAGTCCAACTTATTCACTGACTACGTTGTGCCATGTATGGGTATCCGGTAAATACGGGATCCTCTATCGACGTGTAGCGTGACATTGGGCTTTAGAGACACCCGTGGCGCAGAGGAACAATGGAGAACAGAGCCCATGCAATCTTCAAGGTAAGGCAAAGAGGTGGTCAGACAGGCGGCATACAAAGGGGGTGACTACCCATAAAACCCGTCTTCGACACCGGATTAGGCAGCTGGACACTGAAGGCTCATGGTTCACTATATGCTAGCATAGACTCGGATAATGGAGGGTATTTTTGGATCATGATCCCGCAGGGCGTAGGTCGATGACCATCTTGCCCCGTGGGTTTAGCCATTTATATAAATGACCCAGCTCATGGGAAATCAACCGTGGACCGGTCGGGATTCCGTGACTCGTGGAAAAATCGGGTGACACAGAGGAATGCATGTCCTAAGCTACCCTCCCTTGCACCCCACAATCATAACAAAAATATAAAAGCAGTAAGTGAAACAAACGAAGTTAGCACCAACCTATTTGCTAAGGGTTTTATCTTAAAAGTGGTTCCAAATAGGTTGTTTATTAACCTAAAGGGAAGTTAGCTTCATTCACACCTAAGTGTCTCTTTCTAAGTGTAAGCTAATTATTAACCCAATTGTTGCAATGTTTGTTGAGGATCTAACAAATCCTATCTGTCCTTATCAGATACACACTCTACGTGTGGAATAAAGTAATCCTAGAGGCTTTAAAGAGAATCTCTTGGAGGTTTTGAAAGAAGTGGGGAAGTCCCGACAATTTTGAATGGAGTTCAGTCTTCCTTGAGCTTGAGAAAAACTTACTCAAGTTTTCCCCAACAGAGTCGCCATTCTGTGGAGGGTGATTTTTCGGTATGAGGGGGGGTCTATCTAAATATGGCCTGACTGAAAAGTCGAGATCCTAGAAAATGCCATTCTGTGGAGGGTGAAAACCCGTTATTCATGGCAGCCCTCAAATACCTACTACATCGTCCGTCTTTCCCAAAAAGCATAAAGAGGAATGCAAGTGTGCACAACACCCGCTCTCGATGGGCTCCACGCGGACTTATGCCTTTATAAAGGCGGAATTGACTAGAGTCGCCACCTAGTTTAACCTAAGGAACTAGGAAGGGAGTAGAAGGGTTCAAAGAACCATTAATTCACTCTAAGATTGTTGCCTATGCATAGGACTTATCTAGTCATGTCAGAGATTCTGTGTTGGGTTCACATTGGGTTACACCCCTTAGAAGTGGCAACGACCACGACTTCGGATTGGTGCCTGAGGAAACCTCGGTCTCCAAATGTCGGGATTATCTTCTTTCAAAACCTTATTAAAGAGATTCATTTAAAAGCCAAAGATATTATTAGCATAGGAAGAGAGAAAGAGAGTGGATGAGGCAAGCTTTTCTGCCAAGCTAGCGCCAAGAAGAGGAAATGGGGAATTTGAATTAATACAGCAACAAGATTTGGGAGGAGTTTGAGGTTGAGTGAATAGACAAGACTTGGTGTTTGATGCATTGAAAGTTGTGGAAGTCGAAGAAGGTTTGAGTGGTTAGGGAGGTATGGAAAACACCTTAGAGGGGAAACGGGTTTTTTGTTTGAAATGAGGTCGCACCCTAGATGGGCTGCCTACGTACTCAACTCCCTGTTGAGATCAGACCTTACGTAGTTCACGTCTTTTGGTTTTTGGGAATTTTAGGGTTTCGAGGGTTTTTGAGGTGTTTGAGAGGTTAGCCTGTAAGACGCTCGGGTCTATGAGGCATTTTTAATGGGATGTCAAGGCCTGTGTGATGCTCGGGTCTGTGAGATGCTTGAATCTTAAAATGGTGGAGAAATTGAGATGTTCGAGTCTATGAGGCGCTCGGGCCTGTGAGACTTTGAAGGTATGAGAGAAGCTGGAATTTGTAAGAGGATTTGAGTTTGAAGTGATTTGAAGTTTGGAAGATGATTCGAATGTGTGTGAGGCAATTGGAATTTGGGTGGAGATCCCGGTTTTCAGGTTTGAGGTTCTGAAAGGGTTGAGGTTTTGGGATATTTCAATTTTAGAGTGAGATGATGGTGGACTAAATTGTATGGAGGATTGATTGTCAAAACCGTCTCTCTTAAAGTTTTTTATAAAACCAAAAATTCATTTTTTGTTGTAAAAGGGCAGATAATCCCGAGGGATTACCCTATGTACCCCCTCGAACACGACACTCAATTAATGATAAATGCCGAGGCTCAAAAGATGGGGCAATGAATTTATGTCGAAAAATAGGATTCAGAGAAAAACACCATGAATGAGATGTTCTCGAATGCACCCTAATAACGTCTCTAACTCCCGGGTTTTAAAACGTTAAAAACCAAAAAACATTGAAATCGAGTGGAAGGGAGTTAGACGATTATAAAAATCCCGGCTGCGACTAGGAAGGTCGTTACTTCCCTAGCACCCCGCCTTGTAAAATCTAGGCTGCATTAGGGGAGGTTGTCACCCTAATGCCCCGCCTAAAGAGATCCAGACTGCGACAAGGGAGATTACGACCCAAGTGCCCTGCCTCGGATTTTTATTTTGGATGGGAGACAAGTGATGCCTAACTAGGAAAAAATGTTTTTTGAAGGTGTTAGACATCCCATGTTCCCCGAAAACGGTTTAGTTTTAGTTGGAAAACTTTTGATGTTGTTCAGAATTCTCGGCAAAGAAACACTGATTTTGAGAGATGTTTTTAGGAGAAAACTTTCTGTATATGTGAGAAGAACTTTCTGCATTTGAGAAGAGTTTTCTGTGACGTGAGAAGAGTTTTTCCTTTGATATTCCACAAAATGGTTTCTTTTCGAATAAAGTGATGGTGTGAAATTCTTTTTTTTTGGTTTTGGATTTTGAAAGGAATTTACAAGTTGGGTGTGGATTGGATGAAATGTATTTTGGTTTGAATTGGATTTGGGCCGGGATTGGAAGACAAACCGGGTAAAAGTTCGGGTTAGTCCAAGTTGAATTGATCAAACTTGGGTCAAAGCTGGATTGGTCAATGTTTTGGTCAAAGCTAGATTGGTCGATGTTCGGGTCAAAGTTGGATCAGTCAATGTTTAGGTCAAAGTTGGATTAGTCAATGTTCAGGTCAAAGGTCAACATTCTGGTCAACGTTTGATTCATATGGACTTGGTTTGATTTTTGTGGACTTAGGTTGATCTTTGTGGACTTGGGTTGATCTTTGTGGACTTGGTTGGGTCAAAGTCAAAGGTTTAGTCAACACGGGTTTGGTTAAAGTTTCGGGTCAAACTTGGGTTGGGAGTTGGTCAAAGGTTCAAGTCAAGGTCAAATCGGTTTGACTTTTGTGGGCTTATTGGGCAGGTGGGTCGAAATAAGCTTTTGGGCTTGATGGATCGAAATGGGCTTTTCAATTTGCACTAGAATGGGCCTTTCAATTTGGGCAGAAGAGGCATTTCAATTTGGGCAAGGTGGGTTTTTTGAGTTGGGCTAAAATGGACCTTATTTGAGGTTGGGCTGAAATGGGCCTTATTTGAGGTTGGGCTGAAATGGGCCTGGGCGGAAATTGGTTAGGTTGAATTGGTCTTGGGCCTAAATCGGGCTTGGTTCGAAATGGGGTTGGGCCTATATTGGGCTTGGGTCCAAAATGGGTTGGGTTGAATTGGTCTTGGGCCTAAATCGGGCTTGGTTCAAAATGGGGTTGGGCCTAAATTGGGCTTGGGTCCAAAATGGGTTTGGGCCTAAATTAGGCTTGATGGGCCGAGTAGGGTAGTGGACCTGATTTGAATTTGGGCCTGATTCGGATATGGGATTGAATTGGATTTGAATCTGATTTAGATTTTTGGCCAAAGTTGTGTTTTTGAATTGGATTGATTTTTTTTATTGAGCTCTTGAAGCAATTTAGAATTTGAAGTTGATTTTTTATTATATAATAAGGTGTGGATTTGGTCTAGGGATCACCCAATTTATTAGGTGGGACCATGACTCACCTAAATCCTAGGGTTCACCCTCTATCCTAAGGTTGGGCCCTAAAAGTCTAGTAACTAGTGCGTAATAATAATCAAAAGTATACAAATCTGAAACGATGCTAAATTACAATGACATAGATGCAGAACATTATATACATAACAGAGAGGTAAATCGAAAATCATAGTGAATAGACAAACCAAAGTTGGCACAAAATGTTTATATGTTCCGCAAACTTACTTTTATTTTTCTATTTCTCTACTTCTATATCTCTTAACGTCCCAACAAAAATTTGAATAACAATTAAACAAGGAAGTAAATTGCCTATCTCAAACGCTAAACATGTTGTTAAAACCAGGAAGTAATTAAAATTGAGACGATCATGTTAATCTAAGTTGCTCACTCCGTTAATAACTTTACACTCACATCAGATGTTGCAGCCGAATCATGAAGCGCACCAGGGTTGGATTAAATCATCTTCCCTTTAACAACATTACTAGATCATCAGCCAAATACAAAACTAGGAGCTATACACCACATCTTAGACCAATTTTTCTACAGAACACACCAATGAACTTCAATCTTTTCCCCTTTTGAATAGATCTGTCATCGTTTCACTTTCATGTAAATTTCTTTTTTATGAACAAGGACAAAAGAGCAGATAGGCAAGATGTAAACTCTATGCGCATAAAAACAAGACTTGCAACCAAATTATGAGATATGTAGCCTCTTCGCGTTAACCGCATTACCACCAGTAAGCAAAATGTAATGCCCAAGAGCTATAAACTAAAAACCTACATCATTTTACAAAAAGCAATAATATACGCAACAATAGTGGTGAGTTCATCAGCGAATGGCAACAATCAGAAAGCAGCAAATCAGATATCATGTCTGCATTTGATTCAATCAGACAGAGGAATAACAGGGTTTCAAGGTTTAATACCGGCAGGGGAGCGAGTACTGATTCCTGCTAAGAAGTAAAGAGAAGATAAAGCAAATCGAAGAGAGGTAAAGCAAGAACAGAATATAGGTTAGTATTACAGAAACAGTAAAAAAGTGAGAGGAAAATATAGTGCACTCGGGTATAATTCTCACATCTGAACTAACTCGGAGGGGACTTGAACATGTGACAACTGGGATTGTAAACAGATAGAATATCCAAGACGAATACATACAAGGTTTTTATTGGTAACCAGAAGCGATTTTGGATCCTTACAGACGTAAATGAATAATTAATCAAATTAGACAGATGATTGAACGAACTTTCAGACAAAAAATACAAAGAAAAGAAAAAAAAGAATGAGAGGATGGCGATATAGAGAGCAGACTTCGAATGAAACATCACCAATATATAAGGAAATCCTGGGTATGGATGGGTGCAACCAAAGCGCACCTGCGGCCTTTCAGACTCGTAAAACAGACATAAAATGTGATCTCAGAGAAGACAGTCTTAAAAGAAAAGAGTTGAATATCGAATGTTTCACAGTCGTGAGCTCGTAATCCCTTCTTGCAGTTCTCGAACCCGCAGACCCTATTCTAGGGCTCGGAATCCATTGGAACGCATACTGGGTTTCACAAAAAAAAACACAAACATAGAGAAGTTAAGATTGTTCGACTTGTTTGAGAACTCACGAACTACAAAACCCATACCGGGCCTGGCATTCAATTGAAGCCGACGTGCCGAATTCAAATAGAGTTTGAAAGAGATGAACGGGGATGACGCTGGGAACGTGGGAGTTGGTACCAACATCGGAAAACAGTTTCCGGAAAAAAACATACCTCACTCGTTCCTTTTAGCCAGTGCCGAAGTGGCACCTTTGACGAATTCAGTGAAAGAATGGAAAGTAAGAAAAACAACGAGAATTGAGCAGAGAAGCAATTTAAGGGAACAGGAAGCGAGATGATGTGAAACCGGCACTTAACATTGGATTCGAACTCCAACGAAGCCGGATTAGGCCCTCCTCTTGAAGAGTTCCTCGGGCAAATACCAAAAGCTCAGCGCGAAAGGGATAAACAGAGATTGATCCTCTTACTGATCTTTTTTTAGAAAAGAAAAGAATCAACTTACACTTTCGAAACTCGAAGGATGATATGGTAGGGGTGTGGAGAAATCCGTAGGACTTAGAAGGAGCTGGTGGAGGTGGATTTTCTGAGACAGAGCGGCTGGTCGTGAATGGTGGTGGCGATGTGTTTTCCGACGGGAAGGAGAAGGAACTTTAGAGAGAAACCATGGAAAGGCCAAGAACATAGGAAATCAAAAACAATTAGAAGAAGAATAATGTGGATTAGAGTCGGGAGTCTCAAAAACGTGCCATACTGTAGGGTTTTTGGGTTGTAGTTTTATAATAGAGAGGTAGGGTTTTTGGAGACAGATATTGATCTTGGGTTTATTAGGGTTGGACTTGTCTTTGGGCCAAATGGGCCTCGTTTGACTTGTTGAGGATCTCCTTGGGGAAAATCGAGAGCTAAAAAAATATGCTCCCACCAAGTTTCGAACTCAGTATCTCAGCCCCCTTTCCTTATATTCTCTTCCAATTGTGCTATGACAAGATTCATTATATACATGGGAGAAATAATACAAGAGCTCTAATTTTGGTTGGATGGCTCTTCTAAAAGTGCTACAATTTCAAAAGAAAGTATGCAATATACAAAAGCATTAATCTAATGGTATCATAAATCACAACGAGATATATAACGAATGAAATATGTACATGAAATAATAAAATAGTACTAATACGATGGTGATAAAAATACAAGTGAACGTAACAAAATGGGAAACGAATTAAATGTGTACGAATAACGGAAGATAAGATTGAATGAACAGGAAATAGAATAAAATAATATATGAGTAAGCTTAATCAAATAAGCAACAAAATGAGGTACGCAAATAAAAATAATAATAGTAAAGGGAACATGAAATGATATAAATAACAATGAAAATATTGATGATAAAAAAAAAGTAAATGCTAGAAGAAAGTTAGAAGTAGCAATACATAGGATAAAGAAGTAACAAAATAAAAGAAACTGATAGGTAAGCAAATAAGCAATGAGACAAAAAGGGATGGGTTTAAGACCGGATTGTCATTTGAAAATTCATTTTCGGAAAATCGTGTTTTTATGAAATGCTTTGAAGAAGATTATAAAACGACAGTTTCATTTCGGCACGTACGCTAATATGTTTTGAAAAAACAGAAAGGCGACGACCCCTCTTATTTTATTTATTATTTTTGGATTTTGCATTATGGTGTGAGAATTTTTGGTGTCTACAGATCCGTGGCTTGAGTCCCGGACTAGACAGAGCAGGAAACCTCGACGTGAAAATAAGGGGTGGTCTGGGACATTATCCAAACCCTAAGTCCCGGACCGACTACGGAGCAGACTCTCGGCAGGAAAATATGGGGTGGTCCGGGACATTGTCCACAACCTAAGTCCCGGACTGGCAACAGCGGAAAATCTCTGCAGGAAAATATGGGGTGGGCCGGGACTTGCTACATAACTTATGTCCCGGACCCAAAGCGACTGGAACTTTCGGCCTATTATCACATTGCGGTCCGGGACCTCATACATATCTTAGGTCCCGGACCAACATCAGTTCAAAAAATAAAAAAGTCGCCTGCAATCTTTGCATCCCCAATTCAGCTCCTGAAATCCCTAGCCTCACCCGACATTCCTCGCCGCACACATTCCCTCGCCTCGCCACTGCTACTCAAGTCCGACTCCACCACCATCGACAGCCTTCGCCTGCACTACACCAACTCCACCACTGTCGACAGCCACCGCCCACTACCCACAACCCTCTCCGTCAATTACCTTCCGCCAACGCCACTGCACCAGTTCTGACACATCCCAGCAACCACACCTTCATCCCCACCCATTTCCGCCGCCTCCAGTGCACCATTACCACTACCTCCGCCACCTGCTACACATCACCACCACTACACCCGACACAGTCACCCACACCAGTCCCCACTCCTGTCACTCCTCACCTTCTCGCCTAGCCGCTACCACCACTACCCACTTCCGCCTCCATCATCCCAGTTCCCAGTCAATTACCAATACCACACACCACCACCCTCTCTCTCGTCCGCACTGCACCCGACGCCTGACTCCCCCGACTCCAATCGTGTGTCATCCCACCTATCGTTCTGATTTGCATCCCACCAGCCGTCCTACCCACCATCTTACATCTTTACTTGTGCCCAACTTACACATACCGCCTGACACACCACTACAATTTTCTGAATTCTGCACAGCCGGCGCTTCTTCATCCGTCGCCACTCCTCCATCCCCCGACGCAGCTCCAATTCGGGCCCGGGAGAGGGTTGATTCAGAATTCATCAACGAAGCCGATACAAACTGGTTCCGTGCACGCGAGAGGAAAATCATACCCGAAAGGTCAGTTTGCCCGACTTTAATTGCTGAGTTTGACCTGGTGAGAATTTTTCGTGCACGTAGTTGGTTGTGTCTGCTTAATAGAGGTGGAAAGTTCTATCCGAGACTGGTGAAGTTATTTTATGCGAATGCAACGGTGAATGATGATAAGAGCACTATTAATTTTGTGGTCAAGGGGAAGGATATTACGGTGACTGCCTCTCGCATTAGGCACTTTTTGGATTTACCTATAGCTGTTCGGGTCCCAACTGCGGAGAATAGGGCAAATATGCCATTGTTAGAACGACAGGCTAAGGAACATTATATTAATCTGATTGTCAATGATCCTGAGGTTCAAAACCGGCAACGAAGGAATAACCGGGACAAGCAGGTTGTCACGGGGGATAAGTTACTGACACGGAAAGAGCGTCAGATTTTAGGAGTGCTGATGTATAATGTTCGCCCCCGGGAGTGCGCTGATCTGAATACTTATGATTGCTGGCTAATGCCCAACATCCTAGATGATGACTTTTCCCAGGCAGGGGTTCCACCCGCTTTGCATCGAGTTATATTTAACTCCATGGTCCGGGTGGTTGAGACAGATCACTTCGCTTCTCTCTCATTCCCACACATTCTACAGTCGTTATTTACTGAAGCGGGGGTGGATGTGTCTGATGAGCCGCCTCAGTTTCCTCGGTCTAGTCTCGATATGACGATGATGCGCGTCTTTCAGTGGGAGAAGATCGACGGATAGTGGGTGAAGCGTCGACGCGCTGCACAAGCACCCCGCGCTGATGAGGACGTTGCTGAGGTTGCTGCTGAGGCCGATGCCGTTGGTGATGGGGCCCAGGGCATTCCGATACCTGCTGGACCGGCCCCAGGTTATGACGAGCTGCTGCGTGAGTTTAGAGACTGGAGGGGGACGGCCACAGCTCGCTTTGACGGGTTTTCGGATTATATGACTCAGATGGATAGTCGGCTGGACGGGATGAGTTCGACGATCTATGACTATGGTGCGCGACTCTCGGCTTTGGAGACTCGATAGACAGAGTACGAGGCTCGGCAAGATGCACGGTTTGCAGAGTTCCAGGCTCCTCAGGAGGCCCATTTCCGCGACTTTGATGACCATTTTGCACAGCTGGAGTCCTGGCGCCCACCCCGTCAGTAGTACATGTGCCAGTTTCTACCCTCTCCTCCATCAGTTTTCCTATCTTTTATTGTTATTTTGATGTCTTTTTATATTTTGTCATTTGAGTTATTTTGATCTCTTTTTAGATTGTTAGCTTTTTATTCCTTTGGTTTTTATCTTTTCTGTTTGGGGTGTAACTAATGACCATAATGATTCTACACTTTGCTCTCCATGGTTAATGAGCTACTTTTCTGTTATAGTACTGTGTTTGATATTCATCCAGGTTTGCTTATATTTTGATAAGTTTCATACACTATACAAAGGAGACTCTGCTCGATTCTTTCCAGAACTCCATCTGCTCAATCTTTTCACAACTTAAACAGGGGACTTTTGTTCTACCTTTTTCACTTTGTTTTTATTAAGGAAGCAATGAGGGCATTTCTTACTTTTAAGTGTGGGAAAGGGGGGTTGCTCTTGGTTCTATTTTGAAAGCAGTGAGGGCATTGCTTAATTTTATGTGTGAGAAAGGGGGGAGTTTATACTTGGGTATCAATTTGCTTATCTTTGACTTTTGACATTATCTGTTTTTATATCGCTGACTTTTGCTGCCCTCAACAAAATTTTTTGATTGAGACTTACTTGGTTTTAATTGGTGGTTAGATGAGTCAGTTGGGAATACCGTACAAGTAGCACATTTTCTGAAGTTGAATTTGGATTTCAAGTCAAAGACACTCTGGTTATGCTGCTTGCTTGTATTAATTTTGCGAAATTTATATCTATTTCTTTCAATAAAAGGTGAGACCATTTTTGTGACTATTTTTGTTTGGATTAACTTGGGGCTTTGGAATGTTAGGGTATGAAAGGAAAGTAAGGACAAAGGCAAGGTACACCTCTAATCTATTCTGAACCGGAACAGGCCTCTCCCATTTGGTTATTAATCCCTTGGAGTGCCTCATCACTCATCTACCTAAGGTCATCTGATCTGGGATAGAAGGCCCAACACCGCTACATGGATGGGGAGAAAAGTCTAGGGGATGAAAAAGAATAACGCTAATTCAGAAAGGAAGAAAGTACTTTCATTTTAATAAGTTATTGCAAATTCTTCTTTGATTATGAGTACGTGGCAATGAAAGGTAATGTGGAATATGATATTACTTCTTGCCCCTTGTCGTCCGATGGATTGTGGAAAGTAAAAGGAAAGTAAAGCCCAGGGTGCAATCTGGACTGGAAAGTTATGAAAATTTTCTCAAGCATTTAACAACATTCCCGCTTCACTGTTTATGAAAACCTGCAGTACTAACCATTGTGGCTTTTGATTGTTGTTCAATATTAGATTTCCTTGTACACTTTTCTTAATCTGATGGTTCCCCGCTGTTGAAATCCAGTATGTT
This sequence comes from Limonium bicolor, assembly GCA_023374045.1. Lineage (NCBI taxonomy): Eukaryota > Viridiplantae > Streptophyta > Magnoliopsida > Caryophyllales > Plumbaginaceae > Limonium > Limonium bicolor. The sequence goes on from CM041781.1 coordinate 130,519,316, forward strand.
CTTATTGCAGTGTTTGCTTGAGGGCTAGCAAAGGTTAAGTGTGAGAAAGTTGATAAGTCGGGAATTTATCTATGTCTATGGGGTTTATTTGGGTTTAATTCGTTATTATTTGTTATTAAATTCCCGCCTTATGGTTATTTTTATGCTTCTATTTGCAATTGTCTTCTATGATGGGTTTATGTGTTATTTCAGGCGAAAAACTCAAGAAAACGCATTCCCGATCATTATTACGTTTTTCTGGACTATCAAACATATTGAACAAAGTGAAGACATGCAATTTTAGGTTGGGTTCGGGACCTTGCACAGACCTTAAGTCCCGGACCAACCATTGGTGCTATTCTTGACTTATTCTGAAGACTGGTCCGGGACTAGATACATATCCTAAGTCCCGGACCATACAAGGGCATTACTCTTGACCAAATTTAAGGACGGGTCCGGGACTTGATACACATCTTAAGTCCCGGACCATGCTTGAAGACGAACTCTCAGCCGATTTTAGAGACTGGTCCGGGACTTTATAAAAGGAGAGGCCTGCCAAAGTGAGAGATATGCTTGGATACACCACAAAGCTTAGTTTTACACAGAAGAGAAGAGAGAGAAAGAAAGGCTGAGTCTTGGGCAGATCTTGGAGGCTATAAGAGAGAATGCTGAAGCAAGAACAATAGAGAATCCACGACGGCTACTGACATTAGAGTTTCTTCTTGTTATTGTTTCCCTGAGTCTTTATTATTAAACCAGTGCACTGTCATTATGAATATGTCTGAGTAGTCTCTTTTAATTCCGGTTTGCTATGTATCCCTAGATTGACTATTCCTGTACCTTTGTGACTTTCTGCAATTCGATTGAATAAAGTTATTTTCCTTGCTTAATTTCTTTAATCGTTATAATCTTGCCAGTTATAAGGATTAGTATTTTATTAGCTAATCTAGATTGTTCTTAAGGCGGTTAGTAAACTGTGGTTTTGTAACGAGAGTTAGAATTCGTTCTTTACTAACTAGAATTTGCTAAGCGGGAGACCGGATGTGAATTGTCTTTGTTCTAGGGTTTTATTCAGAATTGTTTTGGAAATCGCTTATGGATAGGAATTGCAGATTTAGGGAGAAGTAGTAAACCGGGATTTCTTTCCCAAATTAGCTTTGAAACAATTATTTACTTGTTATTTACTGTTTTACATTCTGTTTACAGTTTCTATTTTCCATCAAATCAAAACCCCCAATTTCCTGATTTAATCTGTTAATTAGTATTTTTATTCCGGTTAGTAAAGATTATAACTAGACATCGCCTCCTCTGGTTAGATACTTAGGGAATACTCTCTTTTAAAACTTGCTAGAATTGACCGGTATACTTGCCGTTAGGTTTAATCCCAATAGTAATCTTATTACCGACCAATTATATACCGAGGGATGGTTTGGGTGAAATTTTATCGGTATTCCGTCGGTAATTCTGATTACCTACGGAATCGTCTGTTGGTAATTTACTTTTTTCTAGTAGTGTTCCTCTTAGTTGGCTCAAGCTCTTTCTTTCTATCCTTTCAAATCTCTAAGAGCTTCATTTTGGTGCCAAGCCAAACCGCCATTAGAGGAGGAAAAACAAGCTAGAGGAGTTCATTAGCTTCTTCATTCTCTTAAGGTAAAGAATATGTAAGAAAAACTAGGTTTCCATCACTTCTTCACATGTCCGAAAATTACTACTCTTGGGGCTTCATTTTTATGCCTTGTTTTAGCTTGTTTTCTATTCTCCAAGGGCTAGAGGAGGTCCTTCTTGATTCATATCCAAGCTTGTCTTGAGACTCCAAGGTAAAATATTCAATTTAATACCTTAAAACACATTTTTAACCTAGGTTTTATTCCTTAAAGTTAGTGTATTATTTAGCACTCACTGGAATCATTGGATATTGATTAGAACATTGGCAAGGGAAGTTTAGTGGTGACCGAGATTGTTCAAGGAAAAAGAATAAGGAGGAAAGTTGTGAAGCTTGTAAAAGAGCAAGGTAAATGTCTTACCTTAAGGTGTTTTGATGCATTAAGGGATGAGATTTAATTATATGATGAGTTTAGCTTAGAGTTTACTTTAGAAAAAGGGATATAAAACTTAGGAGAAAGAACATTAATATATTGAGAACTTGTGACTAAGGAGCAAATGAGAAAGGAGATAGTTAAACAATGTTAAGGTGAATTATAAGAACATTTATGTTGCAATGGGAGCCTTGTTGTATGTATTTGCAGCTCAAAGGCAATATATATTGTGGAAATTCAGTGTTTAAGATTTATGCATTTAAGGGCCTAAGAGCCAAGTCATTTAAGGGCCTAAGTGCCAAGCAATTCAAGTTTATGCACTATATTGTGATGTAGTGTAGTTTGGGTATGATTTGTGTGCTAAGATTATATATTAAGGATTTAAGAGTTTATAGTTGTTTAATGGTGAAAACCTAATTGCTTGGGTGTAGTAATATACTAAGGAAGGCATGTCAAAATTTGGTGAAGAAACATGGTGTCTAAGATGTTCTAAAGAGATTTCATGACTAAGGAAGTACTAGGAAACTTTAGGCGTTGTTTGGATGAAAAAGAGTGATTTTAAGGTGTTCTTGTGAATTAGAATGACTTAGGTATGTCTAGGAGTAACTAGGGGTAACTATGGTGAATTTTAGGCACCAAGACCATGATAAAAGAAGTTAGGAAACTTGTACAAAGTTTGATGGAAATAAGGTGTAAAACCTTGAAACGACTTAGGTGAGAACTAGTGTTTAGGACTTGTGGAAGTCTTGGTAATGGAAGGGGGAAGAGAAAAATAATGCTTGTGAAGTGGTCAAATTTCTAAGGAGGGAACACTTGAGCTAGTAGAAGTTCTAGGCAAATTACATGTTAGGAATGTAGGAAAATAAATGCTAAGCGTTAGGAGTTTTTGTAAGAATTGTGTAAATATTTAAGAAGATCTTTGGAGGTTGTTTTAATGAGTTTGGTGAATGTTTTAAGGTGAATTTAAGTGTCTAAATGGTATTAGGACATATGGGGGAACTTATGGAAATGTTTGGGAACAAATAGAGAATTTTTGGGAAGTGTCTGCATTGGACCGACCCAATGGACCGACCCTATCTGGGTTGGTCGGACAATGTTAACCCAGTGGAAATGTTTCTGGAATCGACCGGCCCAGGGGGTTGGGTCGGTCAGTGGGTCAGTCGGGCAAAATTTAACAAATGAAAAGTTTTTGGAATGGACCGACCCAGAGGGACTTGGGTCGGTCAGGCTGGCCTTGGGTCGGTCGGTTGAGTTCTAAAAGACGGAAAAGTTACTGGAATGGACCGACGAAGGGGTAGGGTCGGTTGGTGGGTCGGTCGACCCTTACAACTTAAAAAAAAACTCTTAAGAATGTTTAGTGGTATTAATGGTACACCATTAAGAGGGCAATGATGATTAAAAAGATAAGGACCCAAGGGGTTAAGTTAAGTTAAAGCTTAAATGTTTAAGGTTAAGTTTGTAGTATTAAGTTGTAAGAACTTAAGAGGTGCTAAATGGGGATTATTAAGTGTTAAATGAGTCGAGTAATGTATAAGTAATTAATAATTTAAGTTGGATGAATGTTTCTTGTGACTTGCTTGCTAACGAGGTGTCCCTCGGCTTGTGTGCTATGTGTTTACTTTCTATCACTAAACAAGATAAAGCATGCAACCGGTTTACTATTCGTTGTGTATTTATAAATACAACTAACGTACCTGGCTTGAGTTACCTAGCTAACTATGCTTAAGTAAACAAATTGGTGAGACAAAAACACTTGTTATGATTGGTTGGTTAATACTCGGTAAGGGTTTAACCAACAAGACTGATTTTGAGACTCTTGCTAACCGTAACTTGGGGTGGGAGTGAGGAATCCGGAATGGTACCGGCACATGTGTATTGGGGGAGGTCGGTATCTGAATCAGATCTGACTTCCAAACTAGACTTGTCCTCGGACTCGTCGCCTAGAGTCAACAAATCGACTTGACCACCCGGACTACTGTTTGAGGTGGGAGGCACATTAAGGATGGCGTGGGGGGATCTAGCCTACATCCCTAACAAATTAAGAAAGGTTGCTTATTGCTGGTAAGTGTACTGCTGCCGGCTAGGGTTAACCAAGCCCTATAAAAATAAGCAATAAACCAAGGTCTAACCAGTATAATAGGAGAATGGTTGGAAAATATGAGAATAAGAGGAATGTGGACTTAAGGGGTTAAAATCTAACTCACTTACCTAAGGGAGGCTGCTAAGCCATGCATTGTGTATGGACTGTTATTGCTCATTTGTTGATTATTGTTTTATTGCACTTCTTATTTATGTTGTGTATCTAATCAATCTCCATGCTATCGACAATTAGTCGTCGTAGCCCCGTTAGCTTGGGGGCCATGAGAGGATCGTACCAGCATTCTTGCTGACCCCCATTGGGGGCTGTTTTTATTTTGCAGGTAAGCGTCCCATGAAGAGTCACCCTGAGAGTAGGGGCGGTTAGACTTAGGTTGGGCTTTTATTTTGAGCACGGGTTGCGACTGTGCACCCGTCTGTTGATATCAAGACTTACGTAGTTATGTTGTTGCTCGAGATATTAGAAACTCGGTTCGTGGGTGTTTTGGTTGGTATGTATACTTTTGGATAAGCGTTTGTAAATATTTTAAGTTTGGTATATTCTGTTGTTCAGACCGTGGCACGGTTCTGGTGTTAGTTTATTCCGCTTCGACGTTTGTGATTAAGTTGTTAAGGTTGCGATAACCTCGATTGGCTTAGGACATAGGTAACCACCGAGTTAGGATATGGGTTCAGATATAAGTAATGGGCTAAGGGTGGGAGAAGTTAGAGTGAGTAGAGTCAGATGACCACTGTTAAGTGTGGATCGTCTTTACCGTCTATGGACGTTATAAATTCATGAACCGAAACCGTTGTGGATATGAACCTAATGTGAGTTGTGCTTATTCAGATGTCAGGAAGGAGAGGAGACCGACGCCGTGGTCAGGGCGAAGATGCCACTGAGATACCGGGACGGCAGACGATCGTAGAGATTGTGGCTGCCGCATTGGGGCACATGGGCTACCAACCTGGTGCACCCCCACCTCCACTGCCACAGCCCCGGGAACCAAACTGGGTGAAGAGCCTAGCGGACCTTTCGACCCGCGTCATTTCAGGGGGAAACTGATCCCGCCATGCTTGAGGCGTACATCTCCGAGCTGGAGACCGCCTTCGAGACCCTTGATGTCCCTGCTGGGATCAAGGTGCGTCTAGCTGCATTCTATCTGAAAGGGGCAGCGGGCGATTGGTAGAAGCGGGTGAGGGCCGAGCATGTGGCCGATCCAGAGTCCGCCTGGGAGCAGTACACCACACTACTACGAGCAAAGTACTACCCCACCCATGTCCAGATGAAGAATCACTTACAGTTGGATGCGCTAAAGTAGACGGACAAGGTGACGGTAGACGAGTATTACTCAGAGTTTACCGCCTTGCTTCATCTTCTGCCGGGTCTTGGATATTCATACCAGATACTGGTGGACCGCTTCTATGGTGGGCTTAGGCATCGACTCCGCTATGGCATGGGGCCGACGAGTTATACTACCTTGCAGGTAATAAGAACGATTAAGATATGAATAAGTGAGTAAGATTTAGATTGTGAGAAATAAGAGAAACTAATACTTTGGAAAGCAATAGTGCTATCATGCCGCTGCTAAGGTTGAGATAATCGTCCAGCTGAGGGACGAGGACAATCCCAAGAGAAAGAATGTCGGGAAGAGTACCGAGCACCAAGGGCAAGGTAGGTACAAGAAACAGAAGTGTAACACCCCTCTCCATAAACAAGTAATAATCCCTCACGTAGCAATAAATCAAACGTCTTACAGCGGAAGATAAATAACAACATTAATACTCACTCGGGTGTCACCTGCCATTACTCGCCCATGCGAGTAACAAAGCATAACTATATCCAACAACCAAAATAAATAACACTACTAACCGCTGTGATAACGAGATAACTCCTATACATCATACTAAGTCCATAAACCATAATACAATCCATAGTCTAACATTGTTATACAAATAATATCCCATGTGCAGTAATCAAAGTAAACCCTAACTACCCTATTCCCGCACTTCGGCTTCGACAATGATCAACAACCTGCACAATGAGTGTAGTCTCAGCGATAAACACTGAGTATGCCGGGCCTGGACCCTATTGGTCACTTAGTCATTTTAACCATCTTACTATTAGATTGGTTTAATGCTTTACCATTTTACAGATATAATTAATACTGTACAAACATGCTTAAATGCATTACCATCCATCCAATCCAACATTCATTAATACATAACCATCCATCCAATCTAAACATTCATTAAATATCACAAACAACAGTTGTATAATGAGCGTATCGAATTATAGTACTGTATAAACGCCGTAGCGAACGTCTTCCTTAGTTAATTTAATTTGGCCTTCAAGGCCCCATCCATCCAAACCATGTTTAATTAATTACCAGTTGGGCGTCATGTTGGGACAACCCGATAACCTCACCAATGGACAGTAGTCCTCCCGTACACATAAAGGTGCTCATTTTGCCAGAGGTCCGGAGGCCCCTGACTATTCACTTTGCCTCGTAAGGCATCCATATAAAGGCTGTAGCCACCTGACCCACGATCCAAAAAGGGCTCGTTGGGTAAATACCTAGAGCGGAAACCGATCGGGTACCCCTCAATCATCACAAATGCGCTACCAAGTAGTTCGTAAACTACCAGGATTCCTCTCCTCAACTCATACCAACTCTCTCATAATGTTTAAGATAAAGTCTTAGTTTTATGGAGAATATAATTTATTAATTAGCTGCCCAATGGGTCTCACGCATTCCTAGAAGTAATCTAGGTAATATTCATGTTCGAGATCCATGCTCTAGAGACCGACAATGTCGTGACTCGTACCTAAGTGTTTTACTTAGGTTACCATATACTTAATATTAATACTATGGGTATTATATTAAGTAACTGTCATGTCATCACATTAAACGCATATGTATGTGTGGAGGGTGATTTTTCGGTATGAGGGGGGGGGGTCTATCTAAATATGGTTCTTGACTGAAAAGCCTAGATCCTAGAAACTGCCATTCTGTGGAGGGTGAAAACCCGTTATCTGGCATCCCTCAAATACCAACTTCATCGTCTGTCTTTCCCATAAAGCTTAAAGGGGAGTGGTAAGTGAACACTACACCCGCTCTCAATGGGCCCCACGCGGACTTATGCCTCTATAAGGCGGAATTGACTAGAGTCGCCACCTAGTTTGACCTATGATAACTAGGAAGGAAGATCGGATTCTAAGAACCGTTAATTGACTCTGAGGTTGTTGCCTATGGATAGGACTTATCTGGTCATTTCAGAGATTCTATTGTGGGTTCGCACTGGGTTACACCCCTTAGAAGTGGCAACGACCACAACTTCAGATTGGTGCCCGAGGAAATCTCGGTCTCCAATTGTCGGGATTGCCTTCTTTCAAAACCTTTTAGAGAGATTCAATTAAAAGCCAAGGATAGGATTAGGATGAGAAGAGAGACAGAGTGGATGAGGTGAGCTTTTCTGTCAAGCTAGCGCCAAGAGGAAGAATTGGTGAATTCGGATGAGTATAGGGGATGAAGACTCGGGAAAAGTCTGAGGTTGAGTGAATAGGCAAGACTTGGAGTCTGATGATTTGAAATTTATGGGAGCCGAAGAAGGTTTGAGTGTTTTGAGAGATATGAAGAACACCTTAAAATGGGAAAAAGGTTTTTTTATTGGAATGGGGTCGCACCCTAGATGGGCTGCCTACGTACTCAACTCCCTGTTGAGATCAGACCTTACGTAGTTCACTGTTTAGGATTTTGGAAGTTTTGATGTTTGATGTGTGGGATGTTATTGTTTGTGAGACGCTCGGGTCTAAAAGACTCTTGAAATCTTGAGATGTCAAATTCTGTGAGACACTCGGATCTGTGAGACGCTCGGGTCTGTGAGATGCTCTGATTTGTGAGAAATTTGAATCATTGGGATAACAAAGTCTGTGAGACACTCAGGTCTGTGAGACATTCGAATGTGGGGAAATTGGAATGAAATTGAAATCGAAGTTGAATTTGGTGAATTTTGATTTGAATTGGAATTGAGATGAAATCGAGATTGAAGTGGAATTGAATTGTAACTGGAAGGAATTGAATTTGAATTCGGAATTGAATTTAATTGAATGAGAATTGAATTGGATTGAATTTTTGAATGAATGAATGATTGAATGAAGTTTTGAATCGAATTGGAATCTACAAGTCGGGTTGAATTTAGGTTAAATTTTGGATTTGAATTTGAGCTGGGATTGAATCGGTTTTTGGATTGATTGTGTGCCAAATTTGAACTGATGGGCCATGTTTGGGCCTTGGAAAAGTGGGCCGAAAGGGGTTTTGAAATATGGGCCAAACTGAGCACCTTGGAATGTAGGCCGAAATGGGGCCTTGAAATATGGACCAGAGTGGGATCTTAGAAAGTGGGCCGAATTGGGCCTTGGAATGTTGGGCCGAAATGGGCCTTGAAATGTGGACCAGAGTGGGACCTTAGAAAGTGGGCCGAATTGGGCCTTGGGATGTGGGGCTGAAATGGGCCTTGAAATGTGGACCAGAGTGGGACCTTAGAAAGTGGGCCGAATTGGGCTTTATGGGCCAAAGATGGGGCTTATTGATTTTTGGGCTCAATTGGGCCTTTTTTGGGTTTTTGGGCCGAATTGGTCTTGTTTGAGCTTTTGGGCCTGATTGGGCCGGCTTTTGGTTTAAGCTAAAGTGAACTTTTGAATTTGGGCTGAAGTGAGATTTGACTTAGGCCAGAGAGTAGCCTTTTGATTTGGGCTGAAATGGGTTTTTTGAATTGGGCCTTGGAATGGCCTTTTGATTTGGGCTGAAATGGGTTTGGGCTAGATTGTTGTTTTGGGCCAGATTGATGATTGGGCCAAACTGAAATTGAATTAAGAAATGAATTGAATTGAGATTGAATTGGAGTTCGATTGAATTGGATTGAAATTGAGATTGGACCGAATTGAATTAAGAAATGAATTGAATTGAGATTGAATTGGAGTTTGATTGAAATTGGAATTTGATTTAATTGGATTGAAGTTGCATTTTGAAATTGGATTTATTGAATTTGAAAATGAATTGAATTTGTATTGGGATTGAATGAATTTTGAATTGAAAATGAATTGATTTTTGTATTGAATTGATTTTTAAATCTTGGAATTAAGGGATGATTTGGGATAAGTTTTAAGGGTTTTGAAATGTATTCTTCCCCACAAAGCAAATGAGAGATATGCTAGCTGTGAGGTACCTTTTAGGGCTTCTCTACACCGAGCTCATGGGCCCAGAGATAATTGGGTAACCTAGAGGCTGTCTAAGGTCACCTATAATATCGATTTACAATTGAAGCCAAAACAATCAAAGTGTAATAGAAGCCAAGCATAATAGACATGAAAATTGGAATGGATAGGTTGAACATCGATGAGAATAGCAACATGAAATGAGGTTTAGCAATGAAACAGGTTGGTCTTACGTGAGGATTAAACTAAATCATGCTTTGAATCAATTTCTCAAATTGAATCTATGCGCAAGGAGTGAAACATAACAATCTTAGACATGTCAAAACAATGAGGGTAGCATAATGAAGAAGATTTAGCAATTAAATGAGTTGGTCCCAAGTGAAGATCAAACTAGAATCATGCTTTGAATCAATTTCTCAAATCAAATCTATGCACAAGGAGCAAACAGTGATGCTAGAAATGTAAACATGTTGGTCACGATCAAGGAGAGATGTAGATGATAGGAAACCAACCTAAGGGGTGGCCTGCCACCCGGATCAGCTCATAATCCCGTCACAACTAATTGTAATCAACAAGAATTTCGAACCCAAAAGCGCGGTGTAGAGCCCAAAACGCATCAGCATGGTCTGAGGTCAAACTCCAAGTCAACAAAGACCGGCCCATGTCAAACTAGCACAGCCATGTCGAACGAATGTAGACAAAGTCCAATCGATCATATGTACCTTGGTGAAACATGTAATAAAATAGTAATGAGCAAGCTGAATTAAGCAAACATCGCAATGAGATTCAACCCAAATAACAGGAGTTACAACAATAGGCTCATAAGTAGCCAGCTCAAATCAAGTCGTTGGAAATTCATAGGCTCGTTGTGAACGATTAAACAAGGTCAATCAGTAGTTAAAGGACCAGGATAGCCACCTGAGCTACGCAAAGGAAATTAAACAAACACAAACCCAAATGAATAAATTGGTGGTATAACACAACAAATATTTCATATTTAGCAGAAATGGACCTGTCTTCGGTTTTATGGTCAACAATCGGCACACAACAAATAAGCTAACTCGGTCAGCTATGATCAAAATTTAGATACGCTGGTTAATTAAGCTATAAATGAACATACCAGGAAAGAAGCTCATAAACCAATTAAAATAAAATCTGGCAAAAGAGATGAAGGTTAGCAAAACCAACACATATATTTCAGATAACCATTATGACGAGCAGTACAGTAGCTATATTCCAACTATATATCAGTGTCCAATTCGATGGTGGCGCATGGGCAAAGATGACGATTCAAATCACAAACAATCATGAATAGAAGATGAATTAGATAATCAACATATGATCAAAGTTAGATGTAACCATCAGAAGTCTTCGCTGGTTGGGGATTGAACAACCCTTCCCATCCCAAATGTTAGACAAATACGTACACGGTGGGTGCCGGACAGACCTTGTCTGAAATTCATCGGTGAAGGTACTGAAGCAGGCGCAGAACATTTTATCCTCGTTCGCCAGGCAGGTTGCAAAATTACTGTCGGTGGTGGAAAGACTGAGACGCAGAGCTGGTATATTCCTCGTTCGCTAGTGAGGTCGTAAAATTACCGGCGGTGAAGAGAATGATGCGAGGTGGAGCTGATTTGCTTCCTATTCGCCAGGGGGTAGCAAAATACCGCTGAGAAAGAGAATGATGTGAGGTGGAGCTCGACTGGTCGGTTGCAACATTACCGTGAGGATAATGTAGCACAGGGCATGTATATTCCTTGTCGCCAGTGTCAGCAAAAATGAAGAGAGGACATTGTTTTGCCAGTTTATGTAGTGAAACCGGGAGTGAATAAAATTAATCAGAGCAGAGCTGTATGATCCTTGTTCTCCAGTGTCGTGAAGAGCATGAAGAAGGCAGTGCATAGCTCGTACATTAATCGTTCGCCAGTTATGGTGAAGCAGAATGATAAGTCTGAAATATAGAGCCTTTTAAGGGTTTAATTTGCTGATTATTCATATTGGTTTGGCTAATATTTCTCACTTATCATGTGTTTTTCCAATGATTTATGTTTAGATAAGAATTGATGTATTTTATGTATCAAATGCAGGTAAAAGTCATAGAATTGCATTCTTCACTTCACAAACTTCGCAATGCAACAAACGGGGAGCAAAACGGAGTCCAAACGAAGAATATACGCCCGAAACAATTTTCACTCGTCAGGATACTGACATGTCCGAACTTTGATGTTCGGACAAAGGTCGAAACTTCCTGAAAATTTGTCCTAACATGCGTCCGAACTTCCAAGGTCGGACGCCGCGTACAGAATTCGAAAATATGCAGTTTTAAGAGTTAAAAATGCCTATTTTTGTTATAAAAAAGTCACCGAGAGTTGGGAGAACAGAGGTATTCACGCCAGATGCCTCAGAGAGGCTCTCACATCACGCCTCCCCTCGCTCCATCACCATCATCATCGATCATCACCATCACCACCATCATCTTCAACCTCTAGCCCGGCGAACTCCAGATCTGGACAGCGGAGCGAATTTAGAAGTTTTCTATTCCAGATGATTTCTCAATCTCTTTTCTTTGTCTGTTTCGTGAATATGTTTGGCTAGTAGGGATAACTCTGGGGAAGGGTTGTTCGCAATGGATACAAGATAGTTAGAATTTCTGTAATTTGGTTATGAGATTGTATCGGATTGTTTCTAGGTTAATGCTAATCATTCATCTTCTCTATTAAATTTGCGCATTTATAAAGTTGTTTTGCGAATCCTGTTTTGATCAGATAAGGTGATTAACAGGAAGTTCAAATTAATCTGGAGATTTGTAGGAAGATTAGTCGGATAGATAATTTTCCTGCAAATGCTAATAATTCTTTGCACGTATTCCGCCTATATGTGTTTTGCCAGCTTCTAGATTAGAGTTGACATGTTCTGATAGGTGAGCTCTTCAATGAACTAGGATTTAGCATTGAAGAGAGTAAAAAAAAAGAATTGGCCTGTCCATTTCTCATAATTAAACTGTAGGTTTGGCTAGATTTATCCAGTAAAGAACAACCCGAACCTGGAGTACCATTCATTTTACTAAACTCATCAAGTTACTTTCATTAATCGTTCATTTAGTTTTTGATTTGCATTTACTAAATTCAGTTACAAAAACTATTCACAACCCCCTAAACTTCTAGTTTTCTTAGGATTAGGCTTATTTCTTCAAGTCCCGTGGATTGATACCCGGTTGCTTCTGTTAGCTATACTATTGCGACCGGGATTTTTGCAACCCGACAGGCTTTTCATTTTATTAATTTCTAGGTTTTTCAATTTAGTGTTAGTAGAACAATTTCCCTGTTTGCAAAATGGCGCCGTTGCCGGGGACTTGACTTTGTCTAGTCCTTAGCCTTGGTTGTCGATTGTTTTAATTTATTTGGTTCATTTTAGTTTTACTTTTAGTTCATTTTTTTTATTTCTTTTTATTTTATTTTAGTTTCGTTTGTCTATTATATTTTGTTTTATTTTATTTTATTTTATTTTGTTTGGTTAATTTTGTTTTACTTTGAGTTCATTTTATTTTTAGTTATTTATTTTAGTTTCATCAGTTTATTATATTTTATTTCTTTTTTTATTGTTATAATTTTAATTTGGTGATTCTTAGTTTGGTTATTTTTATTTTATTTTGTCTTGTTTTTGTTTTATTGTTTTCTTAATTTTATTTAGTTTATTTTTATGGTTAGTTTATGTGTTTCTAGTTGTCTTGAATTCTTTTATTTGATAGTTTGTCAGTTTTTATTTGTTTTTTTTACTTAGTTTTTTTGATCTTGTTTCATTTTTTGTTAACTTTATTACTATTACTCTATTTATTCTTATTTAATATATTTTTATTTTATGTTATTTTATTTGACTTTATTTATATTCTATTGTTAATTTATTTTGTTTTAGCTATTTCGTCATTTTTTTTAGTTTACTTCTTGTTTTATTTTAGTTCCAATTTGAATTGTGTGGATGTTCAATTGTTTTTATTTTATTTTATTTTCGCCTTTTAGTTTACTTTGTTTTTAATTTTCTAACTACTTTTGATAATGGCACAATGGAGCCTCAATGGTGGTCATGTTTATTCTGTTGGTGCTAGTTCTTCCCAGGCTTTGAATTCCATGTTGGAGCAGATGGCTACTGACCAGGCACAATTGAAAACCACATTGAGCAGTATGGTGAAGAGGCTAGAGCAGCTAACTATAGGACATACACCTATTCAGACTGAAATACCCCAAACCTTGGTATGTTGTGTAAATGCTAAACTATGGTATTTAAAGGCTAAAAAGTGCCTTAGAAACATAAATGAAACATTTAAACCATGGTAAAACACAATAAAACACTAAGGCACGGTGTGAGCAAAAACATGCTCTAAGCTTGGAGTGAACTTGGCTAGGACCCAAAGAGCCTACCAAGACTTGATGATGTTTAATTATGACTTTATAAGGCTAATTAAGCCCTTAGGAAACTTGGTAGACAATGAAACCAAACAAAACACAAGAAAATACCTTAAAGTCAATAAGAGCAAAAACGTGCTCTAAGCTTGGGATAAAGGTGTATAAGACCTAATGGTCATACCTATGCCTTATTTATATGTTAATGAACATATTAAATCAATTACTAAAGAAAACCAAGCTTGAAAACAAGTTAAAACGCAAAATGTGCTTTAAGGAGTCTTAAAGCACGTTTTTGAAAAATTGTCTTGTAAATGAGTTTTGAATGGCTAAATGTCCATCATTACTCTTTAATTAACATGTGACTATATAGTATCACATTTGGGTGGCTATATCAATGGGAAATCAAAAATTTCACTTCTATGTGCCTTGTTTTTGGTGAATAGTGATTTTATAACTAGTTTGTAACATATAATGTTATAAGTGAGACAATTGACTAATAAAGTCTAAAATACCCCTTGCTACTATTTGGGGCCGGTTTTTAGTAAGGTGAGTCATCACCATGTTAAATAAATTAAAGGAAGGAAGGAAAAGAAAGTAAAAGAAGAAAGTTACTTTAGTACATAAATATCTTCTAAAAGTAGACTCCAATCTTCATTCTCTCATTTCCTCCAATTCCCACCGTCTTCTACCTTCCTTCTTTCTCTCTTTTACGATTTGTTATAGTACCACACAAGAACTCCATCTTTGAATGCTTGTAACTCCTAGCTCCATGGTCCAAATTCAATTTCAAGACCACCATTCTCTTAGTTAAGCCAAGCTCTACAATCTTGTCTTTTCAAAACTTCAAAACCTCCATTTCGGTGCCAAGAGAAACCTCCATGGGAAGAGCTTGAGCTCATCTTTTCATGCCTTGACATTCTCCTTTGCTTCAAGGTAAGGAAACTCAAAGAAAATCCATGTTTCCTCCATGTTCTTATGTTGACCGAAAATCACCATTAATGGTGTATTTACCTTGCTTTTTTAGCTTCATTTGAACCTCCCAAGGGCTTGGTGGAGTCCTCTCTTGATAAATATTCAAGCTCTCTTTCCATTCCAAGGTAAAACAATCATTTTAATACCTTATGATAATATATGTAACTAGGGTTTACAATGAGATGGAGCTTAAAGCTTGAAAACTCATTATGATGTTTGTATATTGTTAAGTAGTTGACAAGGAGTGAAATGCCCTACCGGTTTTAAGAGGAAACAAGAAAGAAGTTTGAGTGGAAAAGAGGTAAACATACTATCTCAATGTGGTTTAATGCCTTAGGAGAAATGAGCTTATAAGCTTGCTAAAACTACCTAAAGAGCAAATGGTGAATGACTTAGTAAGGTTTTCTCAAGGAGACTAGTAAAGGAACATATGTCTTGGTGTGTGTAATTGCAGGTCAAAGGCTTATGTATTATGGAAATTCAGTGTTTAAGGATTATGCAATTTAAGGGCCTAAGAGCCATGTTATTTAAGGGCCTAAGTGCCAAGAAAGTTTAAGTTATGCACTATATTGTGATGTAGTGCTAAATGTGTGAAGTCTTGTGTATAAAAATGTGTTTGATGGATTTTAGGTGTTTTGAATGAAATAAGGTAAAAACCTAAGTGGTTGGATGTGAATATATACAAGAGAAGCTATGGCCAAATTTGGGAAGATGTGTAAGAAGTTCTAAGTGTTTTAAGGAAGTTTTGGTGAACTAGGGAGTGTTAAAGGTGAATGAATGTTTACTTGAGAAGAAGCATGTATTAAGGTGATTTAGAGGGATGCAAGGATTTAGGCATTGTCTTGGAAGTTCTAGGAATTCAATATGTGTTTTGAGAATGTATTTAAGTCTTGGAGGAGTTTGTTTAAGGTTTAGATATTGTTGATATTCAAGGAATAAGTGATGTTTAGGTGGGATGTGAAAAAGGAGGTTTAGTTAGTAAGAAAAGAAGTTTGAGAGATGATGTTAAGGTGTAGAGGAAACACCTTGGTATAGTGGTCAATATTGGTGAAATACCACTTGGAAAAATTAAGGAGGAAGTGTAAGCTTGGGAAAGGAATTGTAAGAATGACATAAGGAGTTTTGATATGTAAGAAAGGATGTTTGAATGATGATGTTGTGTGGAAGAAATGTCTTGGTATAATGGTTAGAATTGGCATGAATCATTACTAAGGGACTTAAGGATAAACTATAAGTGTTGGAGGCTTTGGAGGAATTTGGCTAAGTGTTTAAAGGTGTAGAAGTTGAGCATTTTGTCGTGTCCAAACTTCCGTCCGGACATGGAAGTTCGGACAGGCTCTGTTGGGTAAAGGATTTTCTCATTCTCGAACTGTGTCCGAACTTGGGAAGTCCGGACACAAGTTCGGACGTGACTGTTTCTGTCTGGGATTACTCTCGAACTGTGTCCGAACTTGGGAAGTCCGGACACAAGTTCGGACGTGTGTATGGTTTTCAGTATTGGGTCGCGGCTTGTGTCCGAACTTGGGAAGTCCGGACACAAGTTCGGACAGGCCACTATATGGACCAAAATGATGTTTTAAATTGGGAAATGATGCCTAAAAATGGTAATTACCTAGTAAAGATGGAATGAGGTTGATTAAGGCAAGTTAGGTGTGTTTTAATGGCAATTAAAAGGATGGAAGGTAATAACAAGTGTAAAAATAAAATAAGTTAAAATGCGGAGTTATGTCACTAAGTTAACGGGGAAAGGTTATAAGCATTAGACTTTAAACAACCATGTTACCCCGATGTTAATAAAAGTACATGCAATGTTATCAGTTGTTCGAGAATTGCTCGAGGAACATAAGTGGACGTGGTAAAGTGGACTCCGGTGACAGGTATGGTTTTCTTCGCAACCTGTGTCCTACCGGATTACACCGGCTTGTATGCCAATATGTTTTACTGAGTGTTTGCCACCTTGTAAGATTAAAACATGTAATGAGTTTATAGTAATTCATTTATGTGGCGAATTTGGCCTCCGATACCATTTAACCTCAAATATGTGTTAAACCTTAGCTAACCAAATCTAGGAACACATGAGTGATCGGTATTCGGAGTTAACGACCCAAACCTTGGGAACGTGCTAACCACGGCTATGTGTGAGTTAGTTGGACATTGTTGTTGTAAGCAAGTGTGTGAACCTCCCTTGTGTGCTTAACTCGGTTATGATACCGTATGGTGTGTGGATGTGGTAGGGCTCCATAATGGATCTCTAACTACTTATTATTAAGTGTATATGTACTAATGGGGGGTGAGGAGTCCGGTTGTTCCGGCCACGCGTGTGATGGACGGGAGTCGATATCATATCCGGTTCGGCTCTCTTGGTGTATGTATAGGTGGTATTCCAACTTGGTTTCTACCTTCCCTTAGCTTATCCAAAGCTAGTTACTGACTCACGTCGGGCCACAGGGGCATACGAATGTTATTTCGGTGTGCTTGGGATTACTATATCCGACACACCTTGGGTATAAGTTAACCGTTCTATATAACCGGACGGTAACGAGGTTGGTAACGAGCTTGACATGGGATTGGTAATAATCCCTAGGCTCACTATGTATACTAACTATGGTGGAAGGTTCCTTGAGAGAACCGATTTATGGTGTTATGTATTGGTGTTGTGCTATGCAAGTTCCCTTGCTATGCTACGATAAGTATACGTTAGGTGTTTAAAATGATTTTGTTGTTATCATGTGTACGTCGAAACAAGAAAGGTTTGTTATATTTTGTTATGTGAGGAACGAGATATGTTGTAGGATATGGAGTGTGTGGATCATGGAAATGAATCCCAGTTTGTGACAAGAGGCGTTTAAGGATAACCCGATTAATGGGTACATGTCGTTCGTTAAGGAAGTAGCTCCGTTTTAGAGGAGAGCCACTCTAGGGTTTAAGGAATCATTAAATGGTTGGTTAAGTGTGGATGTGTTGGTTATAGGTTGAGCCCATTGAGGCGAAATGTTATGTGTTGTCTGTTTATGGCTTGTATGCATGATTTAAATATAATCAACTGCATGCTAAGACGACAATTAGTTGTGCATGGCCCGGTAGCATGTGGGCTGCGGGATTACCATACCAGCAAAGGTGCTGAGCCCCTTGGGGGCCACCCTTTCTCTCCTTTTCTATTTCAGGTACAAGGAGCTGGAAGCCGTTCGAGAGTAGGACGGGGTAGATGTTTATACATGGATAGCCATTTAAATGGCGTAAGCATTGTAAGCGTAGTAAGACCGAATTTGTTATCGGCATTAGTTTGTAAATACTCGGTACAGTGGGAATGTATGTATATAATAAATGTTGAAAATGGAATGAGGATTGTATTGTGTAGTTGCTCGGGAATCTAGTCCATCAGACCGATACAAATGTATATGTATTAGCCTTGTTAGCCACGTGGGTGGTTAACGGCGTGTAACACCATCGATAATTAATGTGATGAGTTGAGATTTCCGCTGCAGATTGATGTTAAGTGTACGGTGGTGGTTGGGGTGTTACAAAAAGTGGTATCAGAGCGAAGTATCGCTCTGATGACTGAATTACCGAGCTTAGGGAATACCGAGTTAGGATTTAAGTACTTTGGGTTAAGGGTTGAGTGATAGCGTGAGAGGTACGCTAGTAAGGAACTACCAGTGAATACTGGAAACCTATTATCCTTCCCGCCCTCCACAATCCCTGTTTTATAACTTGGGAAACAACGCCAGAGAGATGGAAGTCCACTCTTACTCGGGAATACCCGATCTGGCTGTTATTAAATACCTTCAGAGTACGGGAGAACCTGTCATACGGTAGATCCCGAAAAGTGGGAATCCCGGAGACGGTTTCCATCTGAACAATGTTAACCGCATTTAATAGCAAAGAACGAAGAATCTTGTGCATGGAAGAATAGAATTTCCGGCAACCTGGGTCGACATGCCGAGCAGTCGAGAACAACCAGCTTGCAACGCACCGACCGTGCAACGGGCAAGAAATTGATCAATAAAACCCGAGACGAGCGTCTACGGGACTACAAACATTAAATAATACACCAACGGTATACCAACCGACAAGGGAACTACAACGTAGTGCCCGAACAAGAGACAAGTCTCAGTAACCACGACAAGTGCGTGGAACGGGCTATAAAGAGGATACGATACTAAGAAAAAGGGGGACTCCAAGAGTGGGAGACACCCCAGTTGATAATGACCATATGAATACAGTGAGGAGTTACCTAGAGAGTTATTATCAAGACAGTAAGATCAGTGAGGGCCAACAAGGCCACTGATGACAGTATGGGTAAAAACAATACCACAACCAGTATGTGTTAAACCGATAGCCAGTTAGCGTGGCGCACTTGCCATAGCAAGTGCTGCTATAATAGGGCTGTTCGGGAAATTTATAACCACTATAAGTACTTGGTAAAGTACCATAAGGTTAAACGTGATCGTCATAACAGTGGAAGGGCCTGCTAGCCTAACCTCTGTAATTGTAAGTACACCAGCCAGCAAGAAGCTAGACTTGGCTAAGGTAAGAAGATGTTGTGAAACCATGGAAATTTTCTTTCAAACTCAGATTTACTCAAACCCTTTCTTTTCAAAACCAGATTTTCTTTCAAACCAACACTTCTTTCCGACCTTCTTTTAAACCAAACCAGTGAAACCAGGGGCAGTTGATAAAGATACAACAGTGGACAAACTTTCCCTCGATTAAGTTCAAGAAGCAAGGAATGAATATTGTCACGGGACAATATAAGGGAGTTGACAACAGAATACTTCACCTAGGCGTGTGACGGACACTACAAGTGTACCAACTGTGTTGTGGGACGACCGCACTCCGATAGGAGCATGTGGGCCTGACAGACCTACTTATAGGTTAGTTGGGTAAGTAGCAATGTATCAGTATGATACCCCATATATGTATACGAGTAGAGTCCAGAACACGGGAAGTAGTCGACTCCGTCCTACGGTCAGCAGTGTAAATCAAACAAGAGCTAAGGATTACCATGAATGGTTGAAGTAAAGGAACCCAGTTAAGTTAAAAAGGACTAAAGGAACTAGTGAGTTTATTTCAAGGAAATGTATAGAGTCAAGAAGTACGAAGAGCACGGAATATTATGTAAAGACATCGCATATGTCTTAATAAGCCGAGGGATAAAACATGATAGCTGGAACGGAGACCCAGCTTATGCGTGGCAAGGCAGATGCCTAATGTGGACATATTGATGTACAATGAACGGGATGAAACTCCCAGAATCAGTACCTACACTATCTGGAAATGTTGATCTTTACAGAAGAAATAATAACCAGTGAAGAACGCAAAAAGGCGTGGCTAACGGAATGTACCCATGAGTGCAAGCCAGATGTAATGACATATGTTAACAACACCCAGGAGAATTCCTTGAAGGGTGTTCGCATCAACAATTGTTGAACGATATACATGACAGAAACACAAGGGTTGAAATTAACACCCAGTTTAGACATAAATTGTCAGGAGACGGACTGACAAACCTAAGGGGCATCCCATGAAAGGAAACGGAATGCAACGACCTTGTCATGGAGCCCACTACAACCTCTAAACATGTAATATTGTACAGAGAAGTACATGTGTGTGGACAGCCTACAATGAGCCCAGCTCAAGGCAAATAAGGCTTATAAGCCATAAACAAGATATGTTATATAAATTCGATTGATGGTAGAAGTTTATGTGGTATAAGTGAATAGAGTGGTAAGCGAACCTCTACATTAAGAGTGGGGATACCTCTCGATATTGTGAGACCGCAGGAGCGGTAGTTATGTGAATCAAGTTCAAGAAATATATGGAGGATGGACCACGTTGTTTTTACCCCAGGATGATTTGAATAAGAATAATACGAAAGGAAATGTTTGTACCAGTTGTGTAGACAGGAAGTGTGATAAGTTGATAGCAATCACCATAGGTGTGTGAAGCTAAATGTGTAGCGAACAACGCTCAAGGGAAAAATAGTAGTATATTCAAAATCAGCCAAATAAGTGGCCAGATAAACCCAGTGTAATGGCGGAAGCTAATATAATAGCGGATGCAGTATAAGTTGATGTTGTATATTAAGTAAGGATACGGTGCGCAATAAGCGACTGTTGCCTGAATATTGTTAGATGATAAAATGGGGAATGAGCAGAGTTATGAGTTAAACCCAGTGGAGGCACAACAGTAAGCGATAGCAAACGAACCGAGCAGTAAGCCGGTGACAAGTATCATGTGGTAAGAATTTCAGTAAAACACAGTGTAAATTCCTATCGCAATCGCATGAGAGATTTACTGTCAAGAGTTTACGCCTCTGCACTCTGTATGACTGAGTGTTTTGGTATTGCACTTGCGCAGTAATGATCAAGTGGGATAGCTAGGGATCAGAAGCATGGTAATTGTGGAGGAATAATGTTATAGTGGCCGATGCATAGGAAATGCAAGGCCGCACCAATAAAAGAGTACTTGTACAAAACCAAATGTGGAGACATGATTAACAGCAAGTGACTACGGTAGCACTAACTGCCAAATATCGGTATGGAATATACCCCAAATGTTGTAAATAGCTGAGAGAGCACTACACACTAGGTAGTAGCTCAATCTCAACCGACAGAAAGTCGGTAGAAGCAAGTCAATCATTGTGAATTACATAGTAGTTTACGCTGTAAGCCATTGGGAAGTGGATGGAAAATTGTGAAACTCACCGAATTCGCTCAGGGTAAGAGATACCATACATTGGAGATGTACAATACATTAATAGTAACGAATGGGGCAAACTAGCCCTATAATTATCAGAATGGCGCAGCAAAGGCCAGCGAGCCCATGCATCAAATGCCGAATATACGTTGTGAATATGAATGGATGGCTAGTTATCAATGCCTAAAAGCCTTACAGGCCAGGACCGAAACCGGTTATGAGTTACAACTCCAATGCGAATTCTTGGTTTAGGGACTAAACCGCCAATATGGTTAAGATCCTCTAATCAGAATCCATTGTGTAATAGACCGCGTGGAAGTCAAAACACTTCACGACGGCAGAACATTTTAAGCTAATGCTCAGTGATTGATTACGTGGGCGTAATCCCTTTTAAGGGGGGTAGAGCGTAAAGCCGTTTAGTGTGTTTTACCGTACAAGTGTACGTGAACTATGTTGTGCATTGCACAAAAATAAATTGTTATGATGGTTGGCGCGTGTGTTATATAAACATACGCATTTATTTGCGGTTAAATTGTGGTAATTGCGCACAGAAGATGCGAATACCATTGTGGGAAGTGTGTTTATCTTGTTAACAGTGGTGTGTGAGAGTACAAGTGGAAGGGAGTAAAGAAACTCCCGGGGAACTAAAACCCCGACGGTGCATAAATGTAAACCATGTATTGTATTTTGATAAAAAAATATATGTATATATATACAGTGTTGTGATTTATGAAGGGTTATAGGACCGACATAGAACCTAGTGAGAATTAAATTTCCTAGGTAACTTGAATTAAGTTGGATTTGGGTGATGATTGATAGACGGAGTTCTATCCCTTGGAGATGTAATGATTATGACTAGAAGGATTTAAAGATAGAAAATGGGATACACTTGAATTAGTTGTTGGTTGCAAAAGAAGTGGGAGGTGAAACTTGATTATCATGAGATCAAGGGAAGCCGAACACAATTGGGGTGGAAAGATAGTTCAACACTGATGCTGATCACATCAGGGTTGGATGACTCTTGAAGCTCCCTGTAAGTGGTCACAAACAACCATGTTAAGAAAAATACAAGGAGCATAAATTGGACTTGGAGTTGTGTGGTGTTTCAAAAGGATTTTCAATTGGTGTTTTCAAACAATCGATTAATATTTTGAATAAAAGATCTTCTTATACTTAACCTAGTAAAGATATTTTTGTAGTACTTGCTCACGAGCTGAGGACGTATGAGCCTTTGTCTTCGGACCGGTGACATGAGAAGTACATATGTTAAAAATTAAGTGAATGTTTTGATCTCCCAAAGGAACGGGGACCAGAAAGTGTCCATCGCGACCGGGTTCTGCGGGATCACTGTGTATATGTACTCAACGTGGGATTCGAACCCATGGAGAGATGGAAAAGGTATTTCTGTTTGATATACATGCTATGACATGTTGTTTGGTATGTGTGATAAAGGTTATTCTGGCTTTGATCTCCTAAAGTGTATGCTATCAAGACCTATGAGTCTAAATGTGTTGTGTTACCCGGGCCTACGAGTCCAAATGTGGTTATGTCACCCAGACCTAAGAGTCTGAGGGAGATTATGTTAGTGCAAGTGTGGTGAAGGTACCCGGACCATTAAGTCCGAGGTTACCATGCGAGTATGATATTTTATGTGTAATGTGGATATGTTGCCCGGACCATTAAGTCCGAGGTTGGATGTAAAGGGTGGTTGGTAATGGAAGTTTTATGGCTATAAGTAATTCCCGTATTCTAATCCAATGATGCGAGGAAATGTGAACTTCGAGGACGAAGTTCTTTTAAGGGGGGTAGATTGAAATACCCCAAACCTTGGTATGTTGTGTAAATGCTAAACTATGGTATTTAAAGGCTAAAAAGTGCCTTAGAAACATAAATGAAACATTTAAACCATGGTAAAACACAATAAAACACTAAGGCACGGTGTGAGCAAAAACATGCTCTAAGCTTGGAGTGAACTTGGCTAGGACCCAAAGAGCCTACCAAGACTTGATGATGTTTAATTATGACTTTATAAGGCTAATTAAGCCCTTAGGAAACTTGGTAGACAATGAAACCAAACAAAACACAAGAAAATACCTTAAAGTCAATAAGAGCAAAAACGTGCTCTAAGCTTGGGATAAAGGTGTATAAGACCTAATGGTCATACCTATGCCTTATTTATATGTTAATGAACATATTAAATCAATTACTAAAGAAAACCAAGCTTGAAAACAAGTTAAAACGCAAAATGTGCTTTAAGGAGTCTTAAAGCACGTTTTTGAAAAATTGTCTTGTAAATGAGTTTTGAATGGCTAAATGTCCATCATTACTCTTTAATTAACATGTGTACTATATAGTATCACATTTGGGTGGCTATATCAATGGGAAATCAAAAATTTCACTTCTATGTGCCTTGTTTTTGGTGAATAGTGATTTTTATAACTAGTTTGTAACATATAATGTTATAAGTGAGACAATTGACTAATAAAGTCTAAAATACCCCCTTGCTACTATTTGGGGCCGGTTTTTAGTAAGGTGAGTCATCACCATGTTAAATAAATTAAAGGAAGGAAGGAAAAGAAAGTAAAAGAAGAAAGTTACTTTAGTACATAAATATCTTCTAAAAGTAGACTCCAATCTTCATTCTCTCATTTCCTCCAATTCCCACCGTCTTCTACCTTCCTTCTTTCTCTCTTTTACGATTTGTTATAGTACCACACAAGAACTCCATCTTTGAATGCTTGTAACTCCTAGCTCCATGGTCCAAATTCAATTTCAAGACCACCATTCTCTTAGTTAAGCCAAGCTCTACAATCTTGTCTTTTCAAAACTTCAAAACCTCCATTTCGGTGCCAAGAGAAACCTCCATGGGAAGAGCTTGAGCTCATCTTTTCATGCCTTGACATTCTCCTTTGCTTCAAGGTAAGGAAACTCAAAGAAAATCCATGTTTCCTCCATGTTCTTATGTTGACCGAAAATCACCATTAATGGTGTATTTACCTTGCTTTGTTTTAGCTTCATTTGAACCTCCCAAGGGCTTGGTGGAGTCCTCTCTTGATAAATATTCAAGCTCTCTTTCCATTCCAAGGTAAAACAATCATTTTAATACCTTATGATAATATATGTAACTAGGGTTTACAATGAGATGGAGCTTAAAGCTTGAAAACTCATTATGATGTTTGTATATTGTTAAGTAGTTGACAAGGAGTGAAATGCCCTACCGGTTTTAAGAGGAAACAAGAAAGAAGTTTGAGTGGAAAAGAGGTAAACATACTATCTCAATGTGGTTTAATGCCTTAGGAGAAATGAGCTTATAAGCTTGCTAAAACTACCTAAAGAGCAAATGGTGAATGACTTAGTAAGGTGTTTCTCAAGGAGACTAGTAAAGGAACATATGTCTTGGTGTGTGTAATTGCAGGTCAAAGGCTTATGTATTGTGGAAATTCAGTGTTTAAGGATTATGCAATTTAAGGGCCTAAGAGCCATGTTATTTAAGGGCCTAAGTGCCAAGCAAGTTTAAGTTATGCACTATATTGTGATGTAGTGCTAAATGTGTGAAGTCTTGTGTATAAAAATGTGTTTGATGGATTTTAGGTGTTCTTGAATGAAATAAGGTAAAAACCTAAGTGGTTGGATGTGAATATATACAAGAGAAGCTATGGCCAAATTTGGGAAGATGTGTAAGAAGTTCTAAGTGTTTTAAGGAAGTTTTGGTGAACTAGGGAGTGTTAAAGGTGAATGAATGTTTACTTGAGAAGAAAGCATGTATTAAGGTGATTTAGAGGGATGCAAGGATTTAGGCATTGTCTTGGAAGTTCTAGGAATTCAATATGTGTTTTGAGAATGTATTTAAGTCTTGGAGGAGTTTGTTTAAGGTTTAGATATTGTTGATATTCAAGGAATAAGTGATGTTTAGGTGGGATGTGAAAAAGGAGGTTTAGTTAGTAAGAAAAGAAGTTTGAGAGATGATGTTAAGGTGTAGAGGAAACACCTTGGTATAGTGGTCAATATTGGTGAAATACCACTTGGAAAAATTAAGGAGGAAGTGTAAGCTTGGGAAAGGAATTGTAAGAATGACATAAGGAGTTTTGATATGTAAGAAAGGATGTTTGAATGATGATGTTGTGTGGAAGAAATGTCTTGGTATAATGGTTAGAATTGGCATGAATCATTACTAAGGGACTTAAGGAGTATAAACTATAAGTGTTGGAGGCTTTGGAGGAATTTGGCTAAGTGTTTAAAGGTGTAGAAGTTGAGCATTTTGTCGTGTCCAAACTTCCGTCCGGACATGGAAGTTCGGACAGGCTCTGTTGGGTAAAGGATTTTCTCATTCTCGAACTGTGTCCGAACTTGGGAAGTCCGGACACAAGTTCGGACGTGACTGTTTCTGTCTGGGATTACTCTCGAACTGTGTCCGAACTTGGGAAGTCCGGACACAAGTTCGGACGTGTGTATGGTTTTCAGTATTGGGTCGCGGCTTGTGTCCGAACTTGGGAAGTCCGGACACAAGTTCGGACAGGCCACTATATGGACCAAAAATGATGTTTTAAATTGGGAAATGATGCCTAAAAATGGTAATTACCTAGTAAAGATGGAATGAGGTTGATTAAGGCAAGTTAGGTGTGTTTTAATGGCAATTAAAAGGATGGAAGGTAATAACAAGTGTAAAAATAAAATAAGTTAAAATGCGGAGTTATGTCACTAAGTTAACGGGGAAAGGTTATAAGCATTAGACTTTAAACAACCATGTTACCCCGATGTTAATAAAAGTACATGCAATGTTATCAGTTGTTCGAGAATTGCTCGAGGAACATAAGTGGACGTGGTAAAGTGGACTCCGGTGACAGGTATGGTTTTCTTGCAACCTGTGTCCTACCGGATTACACCGGCTTGTATGCCAATATGTTTTACTGAGTGTTTGCCACCTTGTAAGATTAAAACATGTAATGAGTTTATAGTAATTCATTTATGTGGCGAATTTGGCCTCCGATACCATTTAACCTCAAATATGTGTTAAACCTTAGCTAACCAAATCTAGGAACACATGAGTGATCGGTATTCGGAGTTAACGACCCAAACCTTGGGAACGTGCTAACCACGGCTATGTGTGAGTTAGTTGGACATTGTTGTTGTAAGCAAGTGTGTGAACCTCCCTTGTGTGCTTAACTCGGTTATGATGCCGTATGGTGTGTGGATGTGGTAGGGCTCCATAATGGATCTCTAACTACTTATTATTAAGTGTATATGTACTAATGGGGGGTGAGGAGTCCGGTTGTTCCGGCCACGCGTGTGATGGACGGGAGTCGATATCATATCCGGTTCGGCTCTCTTGGTGTATGTATAGGTGGTATTCCAACTTGGTTTCTACCTTCCCTTAGCTTATCCAAAGCTAGTTACTGACTCACGTCGGGCCACAGGGGCATACGTATGTTATTTCGGTGTGCTTGGGATTACTATATCCGACACACCTTGGGTATAAGTTAACCGTTCTATATAACCGGACGGTAACGAGGTTGGTAACGAGCTTGACATGGGATTGGTAATAATCCCTAGGCTCACTATGTATACTAACTATGGTGGAAGGTTCCTTGAGAGAACCGATTTATGGTGTTATGTATTGGTGTTGTGCTATGCAAGTTCCCTTGCTATGCTACGATAAGTATGTTAGGTGTTTAAAATGATTTTGTTGTTATCATGTGTACGTCGAAACAAGAAAGGTTTGTTATATTTTGTTATGTGAGGAAAGAGATATGTTGTAGGATATGGAGTGTGTGGATCATGGAAATGAATCCCAGTTTGTGACAAGAGGCGTTTAAGGATAACCCGATTAATGGGTACATGTCGTTCGTTAAGGAAGTAGCTCCGTTTTAGAGGAGAGCCACTCTAGGGTTTAAGGAATCATTAAATGGTTGGTTAAGTATGGATGTGTTGGTTATAGGTTGAGCCCATTGAGGCGAAATATTATGTGTTGTATGTTTATGGCTTGTATGCATGATTTAAATATAATCAACTGCATGCTAAGACGACAATTAGTTGTGCGTGGCCCGGTAGCATGTGGGCTGCGGGATTACCATACCAGCAAAGGTGCTGAGCCCCTTGGGGGCCACCGTTTCTCTCCTTTTCTATTTCAGGTACAAGGAGCTGGAAGCCGTTCGAGAGTAGGACGGGGTAGATGTTTATACATGGATAGCCATTTAAATGGCGTAAGCATTGTAAGCGTAGTAAGACCGAATTTGTTATCGGCATTAGTTTGTAAATACTCGGTACAGTGGGAATGTATGTATATAATAAATGTTGAAAATGGAATGAGGATTGTATTGTGTAGTTGCTCGGGAATCTAGTCCATCAGACCGATACAAATGTATATGTATTAGCCTTGTTAGCCACGTGGGTGGTTAACGGCGTGTAACACCATCGAATTAAGTAATGTGATGAGTTGAGATTTCCGCTGCAGATTGATGTTAAGTGTACGGTGGTGGTTGGGGTGTTACACAGACAATGGAGCAGGTGTCTTCTGGTTCTAATGACCTTTATCACTCGCAGTGTGAGGGTAATCACGAGTTCAAAGATTGCCCCAAAATTGAAGAGATGAGGCGGATTGAGGACCAATTCGAACAGGAATCATTTTATTCACAGGATATTTATTGCTCGTATTGTGGGGGACCTCATGAGATCGATGACTATCTCGAATTCCAAGAGCAATTGTGGTTAGAGGATCAACCAGACTACCTACAGAAAATCACTCTTCAGCAGCAGGCTTCAATCTTGAACAATGTAGTGGAGCAACCTGTTGAATTCTCAAGTTGCCCTCCCTCTCCACCCTTGGTTCTAGACAAAGAAGATGTCCACATCCTAGATTTTGTAAGGGAGGAGCCACCACTACCCTGCCATCATCAAAGTTTCTTTGAGCCTCACCCACAGAAGGAGGATGTTTACATCCTTCAATTTGAGGAAGAACAACAACACCTGGTCTTCTACTTGAGACCCATTACCGTCAATACTTCCTCAAACGTCAGGTTTCGTGGAGTACTTATTTTCCTATTTTATATGTTGAGGAAACATTTTGCTTTGATCCAGGTGGTTTATTACTAATTGTAGTCTACTTCTTATTCCCGTTGACACCATTGTCAACTTTTATTTTTGATCCGGGATAACGAAGCGAGAGTCTAGCCAAAGACTATAAAGACGGGCAGCTAACTGGGAGGCAACCCGGTGGTAAAGTTTATTTTTATTGGTTTTTTCTAGTTTTATTTTGTTTCAGGTTTATTTTAGTTTAATTTCAGTTAGAAGTGACGGTGGTGCCCGTGCTACTAATGCAACGCTTCTAGCGTTATTTGGTGTTTTACAAAGTGTGTGTAGGTGCAATTGTTTTTGGTATTCCTAACTCTCCAAGGCTGGACACTTGTTTGGACGCAAGTGTGAGGAACGCTTCTACCTCACTGTTCAAGCTTAAGTGTGAGGAAGGGAACCTTCCTCAATCTAAAGATATGAGGGGAGTTTCAGTTTCTCAATCTTTATTGCTTATGTTTAGCCTTTTATGCTTTTAATGTTTAATATATGCGGAGTGTTGAATGGATCCTTCGTGAGTCTGGCATATTTTGAAAGGTCTTTTCTTGATTTTATTTTGTGAACAATGAGGACATTGCTCCTCTTAAGTGTGAGGAAGTGGAGACCTTTCCTTGAAAATATGCTAGCTGTACTTAATGCCACACTAGTTTTTGATTGTTCTCATGCTACGAAGGATAAACTTCTTTTAGTGCCAGTAAATGTTGAATTTTTGGTGACAATTTTTGTGGATGTTTTTGAAATCGAGCCTGATGACAACCTCAAGAATCTTTTTGCTTAAGTTGTTCGTATGTATTGTTTTCTTCAAATTAGTTCTATTTTCACTGAAATCTGGTGGATTAACTGATTGCTCAAATTAAACTAATTTGGCTTGGTGACTGGGAATGATATGAAAGTTTGGTATGAAGGATAAGGCAAGGTACTCCTCTGATCATGAATTTTCTGAACCAAAACAGGCCTCGTTTATCCGGTTATTAGTCGTTGGGGTGCTTCATCACCCATCTACCTAAGGTATCGGGATCTAGGATAGAAGGCCCAACACCGTTACATGGATAAAGAGAAAAGTCTGGGGAACAAAAACAATTGTGCGGAAAATAAGATAAATAATAATGTAAAGATAGGAAAGCCCTTAAAAGCTGAATGCTTATTGCAATTTTCCTATTTTGACCATAAGTGCGTGGTGTTGAAAGGTATTGCGGAATATGGCATTACTTCACACCCCTTGTCATCCAAAGATTGAGGAATGAAATTGGTGGAAGATCCTAAGCTATTCTATGTTTAGTTTTTGCAATCTAACTTCTCCATGCTTTTATAATTTTTTCTTTTTCACTGTTTGCGAAAACTTACAACTGAGAGTAGGATTATTCTTTTGATTGCCATTTTGCTTGATTTCCTTCTGCACTTGTTTGATCCTGAGGTTTGATACTACGACCATGGAGTGAGTTTTGTTCTTTATTTGCTTAAGGACAAACAAAAGATAAGTGTGAGGAAGTTTGATAAGTCTGAAATATAGAGCCTTTTAAGGGTTTAATTTGCTGATTATTCATATTGGTTTGGCTAATATTTCTCACTTATCATGTGTTTTTCCAATGATTTATGTTTAGATAAGAATTGATGTATTCTATGTATCAAATGCAGGTAAAAGTCATAGAATTGCATTCTTCACTTCACAAGCTTCGCAATGCAACAAAGGGGGAGCAAAACGGAGTCCAAACGAAGAATATACGCCCGAAACAAGTTTCACTCGTCAGGATACTGACATGTCCGAACTTTGATGTTCGGACAAAGGTCGAAACTTCCTGAAAATTTGTCCTAACATGCGTCCGAACTTCCAAGTTCGGACGCCGCATACAGAATTCGAAAATATGCAGTTTTAAGAGTTAAAAATGCCTATTTTTGTTGTAAAAAAGTCACCAAGGGTTGGCAGAACAGAGGTATTCACGCCAGATGCCTCAGAGAGGCTCTCACATCACGCCTCCCCTCGCTCCATCACCATCATCATCGATCATCACATCACCACCATCATCTACAACCTCTAGCCCGGCGAACTCCAAATCTGGACAGCGGAGCGAATTTAGAAGTTTTCTATTCTAGATGATTTCTCAATCTCTTTTCTTTGTCTGTTTGTGAATATGTTTGGCTAGTAGGGATAACTCTGGGGAAGGGTTGTTCGCAATGGATACAAGATAGTTAGAATTTCTGTAATTTGGTTATGAGATTGTATCGGATTGTTTCTAGGTTAATGCTAATCATTCATCTTCTCTATTAAATTTGCGCATTTATAGAGTTGTTTTGCGAATCCTGTTTTGATCAGATAAGGTGATTAACAGGAAGTTCAAATTAATCTGGAGATTTGTAGGAAGATTAGTCGGATAGATAATTTTCCTGCAAATGCTAATAATTCTTTGCACGTATTCCGCCTATATGTGTTTTGCCAGCTTCTAGATTAGAGTTGACATGTTCTGATAGGTGAGCTCTTCAATGAACTAGGATTTAGCATTGAAGAGAGTAAAAAAAAAGAATTGGCTGTCCATTTCTCATAATTAAACTGTAGGTTTGGCTAGATTTATCCAGTAAAGAACAACCCGAACCCGGAGTACCATTCATTTTACTGAACTCATCAAGTTACTTTCATTAATCGTTCATTTAGTTTTTGATTTGCATTTACTAAATTCAGTTACAAAAACAATTCACAACCCCTAAACTTCTAGTTTTCTTAGGATTAGGCTTATTTCTTCAAGTCCCGTGGATTGATACCCGGTTGCTTCTGTTAGCTATACTATTGCGACCGGGATTTTTGCAACCCGACAGGCTTTTCATTTTATTAATTTCTAGGTTTTTCAATTTAGTTTTAGTAGAACAATTTCCCTGTTTGCAAAATGGCGCGTTGCCGGGGACTTGACTTTGTCTAGTCCTTAGCCTTGGTTGTCGATTGTTTTATTTATTTGGTTCATTTTAGTTTTACTTTTAGTTCATTTCTTTTTTATTTCTTTTTTTTTATTTTAGTTTCGTTTGTCTATTATATTTTGTTTTATTATTTTATTTTATTTTGTTTGGTTAATTTTGTTTTACTTTGAGTTCATTTTATTTTTAGTTATTTATTTTAGTTTCATCAGTTTATTATATTTTATTTCTTTTTTTATTGTTATAATATTAATTTGGTGATTCTTAGTTTGGTTATTTTTTTATTTTGTCTTGTTTTGTTTTATTTGTTTCTTAATTTTATTTAGTTTTATTTTATGGTTAGTTTATTGTGTTTCTAGTTGTCTTGAATTCTTTTATTTGATAGTTTGTCAGTTTTTATTTGTTTTTTTTTACTTAGTTTTTTTATCTTGTTTCAGTTTTTGTTATTTTCTTTATTTACTATTACTCTATTTTATTCTTAGTTTATTTTGTTTTTCATTATTTAAATATTATTTTTATTTTATGTTATTTTATTTGACTTATTTATATTCTATTGTTAGTTTATTTGTTTTAGCTATTTCGTCATTTTTTTTAGTTTACTTGTTTTATTTTAGTTCCAATTTGAATTGTGTGGATGTTCAATTGTTTTTATTTTATTTTATTTTCGCCTTTTAGTTTACTTTGTTTTTAATTTTCTAACTACTTTTGATAATGGCACAATGGAACCTCAATGGTGGTCATGTTTATTCTGTTGGTGCTAGTTCTTCCCAGGCTTCGAATTCCATGTTGGAGCAGATGGCTACTGACCAGGCACAATTGAAAACCACATTGAGGAGCAATTCGAACAGGAATCATTTTATTCACAGGATATTTATTGCTCGTATTGTGGGGGACCTCATGAGATCGATGACTATCTCAAATTCCAAGAGCAATTGTGGTTAGAGGATCAACCAGACTACATACAGAAAATCACTCTTCAGCAGCAGGCTTCAATCTTGAACAATGTAGTGGAGCAACCTGTTGAATTCTCAAGTTGCCCTCCCTCTCCACCCTTGGTTCTAGACAAAGAAGATGTCCACATCCTAGATTTTGTAAGGGAGGAGCCACCACTGCCCTGCCATCATCAAAGTTTCTTTGAGCCTCACCCACAGAAGGAGGATGTTTACATCCTTCAATTTGAGGAAGAACAACAATCAACACCTGGTCTTCTACTTGAACCCATTACCGTCAATACTTCCTCAAACGTCAGGTTTCGTGGAGTACTTATTTTCCTATTTTATATGTTGAGGAAACATTTTGCTTTGATCCAGGTGGTTTATTACTAATTGTAGTCTACTTCTTATTCCGTTGACACCATTGTCAACTTTTATTTTTGATCCGGGATAACGAAGCGAGAGTCTAGCCAAAGACTATAAAGACGGCAGCTAACTGGGAGGCAACCCGGTGGTAAAGTTTATTTTTATTGGTTTTTTCTAGTTTTATTTTGTTTCCAGGTTTATTTTAGTTTAATTTCAGTTAGAAGTGACGGTGGTGCCCGTGCTACTAATGCAACGCTTCTAGCGTTATTTGGTGTTTTACAAAGTGTGTGTAGGTGCAATTGTTTTTGGTATTCCTAACTCTCCAAGGCTGGACACTTGTTTGGACGCAAGTGTGAGGAACGCTTCTACCCCACTGTTCAAGCTTAAGTGTGAGGAAGGGAACCTTCCTCAATCTAAAGATATCAGGGGAGTTTCAGTTTCTCAATCTTTATTGCTTATGTTTAGCCTTTTATGCTTTTAATGTTTAATATATGCGGAGTGTTGAATGGATCCTTCGTGAGTCTGGCATATTTTGAAAGGTCTTTTCTTGATTTTTTTGTGAACAATGAGGACATTGCTCCTCTTAAGTGTGAGGAAGTGGAGACCTTTCCTGAAAATATGCTAGCTGTACTTAATGCCATGCCACTAGTTTTTGATTGTTCTCATGCTACGAAGGATAAACTTCTTTTAGTGCCAGTAAATGTTGAATTTTTGGGTGACAATTTTTGTGGATGTTTTTGAAATCGAGCCTGATGACAACCTCAAGAATCTTTTTGCTTAAGTTGTTCGTATGTATTGTTTTCTTCAAATTAGTTCTATTTTCACTGAAATCTGGTGGATTAACTGATTGCTCAAATTAAACTAATTTGGCTTGGTGACTGGGAATGATATGAAAGTTTGGTATGAAGGATAAGGCAAGGTACTCCTCTGATCATGAATTTTCTAAACCAAAACAGGCCTCGTTTATCCGGTTATTAAGTCGTTGGGGTGCTTCATCACCCATCTACCTAAGGTCTCGGGATCTAGGATAGAAGGCCCAACACCGTTACATGGATAAAGAGAAAAGTCTGGGGAACAAAAACAATTGTGCGGAAAATAAGATAAATAATAATGCAAAGATAGGAAAGCCCTTAAAAGCTGAATGCTTATTGCAATTTTCCTATTTTGATCATGAGTGCGTGGTGTTGAAAGGTATTGTGGAATATGGCATTACTTCACACCCCTTGTCATCCAAAGATTGAGGAATGAAATTGGTGGAAGATCCTAAGCTATTCTATGTTTAGTTTTTGCAATCTAACTTCTCCATGCTTTTATAATTTTTTCTTTTTCACTGTTTGCGAAAACTTACAACTGAGAGTAGGATTATTCTTTTGATTGCCATTTTGCTTGATTTCCTTCTGCACTTGTTTGATCCTGAGGTTTGATACTACGACCATGGAGTGAGTTTTGTTCTTTATTTGCTTAAGGACAAACAAAAGCTAAGTGTGAGGAAGTTTGATAAGTCTGAAATATAGAGCCTTTTAAGGGTTTAATTTGCTGATTATTCATATTGGTTTGGCTAATATTTCTCACTTATCATGTGTTTTTCCAATGATTTATGTTTAGATAAGAATTGATGTATTTTATGTATCAAATGCAGGTAAAAGTCATAGAATTGCATTCTTCACTTCACAAGCTTCGCAACGCAACAAACGGGGAGCAAAACGGAGTCCAAACGAAGAATATACGCCCGAAACAAGTTTCACTCGTCAGGATACTGACATGTCCGAACTTTGATGTTCGGACAGAGGTCGAAACTTCCTGAAAATTTGTCCTAACATGCGTCCGAACTTCCAAGTTCGGACGCCGCGTACAGAATTCGAAAATATGCAGTTTTAAGAGTTAAAAATGCCTATTTTGTTGTAAAAAAGTCACCGAGGGTTGGAGAACAGAGGTATTCACGCCAGATGCCTCAGAGAGGCTCTCACATCACGCCTCCCCTCGCTCCATCACCATCATCATCGATCATCACCATCACCACCATCATCTTCAACCTCTAGCCCGGCGAACTCCAGATCTGGACAGCGGAGCGAATTTAGAAGTTTTCTATTCCAGATGATTTCTCAATCTCTTTTCTTTGTCTGTTTGTGAATATGTTTGGCTAGTAGGGATAACTCTGGGGAAGGGTTGTTCGCAATGGATACAAGATAGTTAGAATTTCTGTAATTTGGTTATGAGATTGTATCGGATTGTTTCTAGGTTAATGCTAATCATCTTCTCTATTAAATTTGCGCATTTATAGAGTTGTTTTGCGAATCCTGTTTTGATCAGATAAGGTGATTAACAGGAAGTTCAAATTAATCTGGAGATTTGTAGGAAGATTAGTCGGATAGATAATTTTCCTGCAAATGCTAATAATTCTTTGCACGTATTCCGCCTATATGTGTTTTGCCAGCTTCTAGATTAGAGTTGACATGTTCTGATAGGTGAGCTCTTCAATGAACTAGGATTTAGCATTGAAGAGAGTAAAAAAAAAGAATTGGCCTGTCCATTTCTCATAATTAAACTGTAGGTTTGGCTAGATTTATCCAGTAAAGAACAACCCGAACCCGGAGTACCATTCATTTTACTGAACTCATCAAGTTACTTTCATTAATCGTTCATTTAGTTTTTGATTTGCATTTACTAAATTCAGTTACAAAAACAATTCACAACCCCTAAACTTCTAGTTTTCTTAGGATTAGGCTTATTTCTTCAAGTCCCGTGGATTGATACCCGGTTGCTTCTGTTAGCTATACTATTGCGACCGGGATTTTTGCAACCCGACAGGCTTTTCATTTTATTAATTTCTAGGTTTTTCAATTTAGTTTTAGTAGAACAATTTCCCTGTTTGCAAAATGGCGCGTTGCCGGGGACTTGACTTTGTCTAGTCCTTAGCCTTGGTTGTCGATGTTTTTATTTATTTGGTTCATTTTAGTTTTACTTTTAGTTCATTTCTTTTTTATTTCTTTTTATTTTATTTTAGTTTCGTTTGTCTATTATATTTGTTTTTATTTTATTTTATTTATTTTGTTTGGTTAATTTTGTTTTACTTTGAGTTCATTTTATTTTTAGTTATTTATTTTAGTTTCATCAGTTTATTATATTTTATTTCTTTTTTTAGTTATAATTTAATTTGGTGATTCTTAGTTTGGTTATTTTTTATTTTATTTTTCTTTTTGTTTTATTTGTTTCTTAATTTTATTTAGTTTTATTTTTATGGTTAGTTTATTGTGTTTCTAGTTATCTTGAATTCTTTTATTTGATAGTTTGTCAGTTTTTATTTGTTTTTTTTACTTAGTTTTTTTATCTTGTTTCATTTTTGTTATTTTCTTTATTTACTATTACTCTGTTTTATTCTTAGTTTATTTTGTTTTTCATTATTTAAATATTATTTTTATTTTATGTTATTTTATTTGACTTATTTATATTCTATTGTTAGTTTATTTTGTTTTAGCTATTTCGTCATTTTTTTAGTTTACTTCTTGTTTTATTTTAGTTCCAATTTGAATTGTGTGGATGTTCAATTGTTTTTATTTATTTTATTTTCGCCTTTTAGTTTACTTTGTTTTTAATTTTCTAACTACTTTTGATAATGGCACAATGGAGCCTCAATGGTGGTCATGTTTATTCTGTTGGTGCTAGTTCTTCCCAGGCTTCGAATTCCATGTTGGAGCAGATGGCTACTGACCAGGCACAATTGAAAACCACATTGAGGAGCAATTCGAACAGGAATCATTTTATTCACAGGATATTTATTGCTCGTATTGTGGGGGACCTCATGAGATCGATGACTATCTCAAATTCCAAGAGCAATTGTGGTTAGAGGATCAACCAGACTACTACAGAAAATCACTCTTCAGCAGCAGGCTTCAATCTTGAACAATGTAGTGGAGCAACCTGTTGAATTCTCAAGTTGCCCTCCCTCTCCACCCTTGGTTCTAGACAAAAGAAGATGTCCAATCCTAGATTTGTAAGGGAGGAGCCACCACTGCCCTGCCATCATCAAAGTTTCTTTGAGCCTCACCCACAGAAGGAGGATGTTTACATCCTTCAATTTGAAGAAGAAAACAATCAACACCGGTCTTCTACTTGAGACCCATTACCGTCAATACATCATCAAACATCAGGTTTCGTGGAGTACTTATTTTCCTATTTTATATGTTGAGGACACATTTGCTTTGATCCAGGTGGTTTATTACTAATTGTAGTCTACTTCTTATTCCCGTTGACACCATTGTCAACTTTTATTTTGATCCGGGATAACGAAGCGAGAGTCTAGCCAAAGACTATAAAGACGGGCAGCTAACTGGGAGGCAACCCGGTGGTAAAGTTTATTTTTATTGGTTTTTTCTTTTTATTTTGTTTCCAGGTTTATTTTAGTTTAATTTCAGTTAGAAGTGACGGTGGTGCCCGTGCTACTAATGCAACGCTTCTAGCGTTATTTGGTGTTTTACAAAGTGTGTGTAGGTGCAATTGTTTTTGGTATTCCTAACTCTCCAAGGCTGGACACTTGTTTGGACGCAAGTGTGAGGAACGCTTCTACCCCACTGTTCAAGCTTAAGTGTGAGGAAGGGAACCTTCCTCAATCTAAAGATATCAGGGGAGTTTTAGTTTCTCAATCTTTATTGCTTATGTTTAGCCTTTTATGCTTTTAATGTTTAATATATGCGGAGTGTTGAATGGATCCTTCGTGAGTCTGGCATATTTTGAAAGGTCTTTTCTTGATTTTATTTTGTGAACAATGAGGACATTGCTCCTCTTAAGTGTGAGGAAGTGGAGACCTTTCCCTGAAAATATGCTAGCTGTACTTAATGCCACACTAGTTTTTGATTGTTCTCATGCTACGAACGATAAACTTTTTTAGTGCCAGTAAATGTTGAATTTTTGGGTGACAATTTTTGTGGATGTTTTTGAATCGAGCCTGATGACAACCTCAAGAATCTTTTTGCTTAAAGTTGTTCGTATGTATTGTTTTCTTCAAATTAGTTCTATTTTCACTGAAATCTGGTGGATTAATTGATTGCTCAAATTAAACTAATTTGGCTTGGTGACTGGGAATGATATGAAAGTTTGGTATGAAGGATAAGGCAAGGTACTCCTCTGATCATGAATTTTCTGAACCAAAACAGGCCTCGTTTATCCGGTTATTAAGTCGTTGGGGTGCTTCATCACCCATCTACCTAAGGTCTCGGGATCTAGGATAGAAGGCCCAACACCGTTACATGAATAAAGAGAAAAGTCTGGGGAACAAAAACAATTGTGCGGAAAAAAAGATAAATAATAATGCAAAGATAGGAAAGCCCTTAAAAGCTGAATGCTTATTGCAATTTTCCTATTTTGATCATGAGTGCGTGGTGTTGAAAGGTATTGCAGAATATGACATTACTTCATACCCCTTGTCATCCAAAGATTGAGGAATGAAATTGGTGGAAGATCCTGAGCTATTCTATGTTTAGTTTTTGCAATCTAACTTCTCCATGCTTTTATAAATTTTTCTTTTCACTGTTTGAGAAAACTTACAACTGAGAGTAGGATTATTCTTTTGATTGCCATTTTGTTGATTTCCTTCTGCACTTGTTTGATCCTGAGGTTTGATACTACGACCATGGAGTGAGTTTTGTTTTATTTGCTTGAGGACAAACAAAAGCTAAGTGTGAGGAAGTTTGATAAGTCTAAATATAGAGCCTTTTAAGGGTTTAATTTGCTAATTATTCATATTGGTTGGCTAATATTTCTCACTTATCATGTGTTTTTCCAATGATTTATGTTTAGATAAGAATTGATGTATTTTATGTATCAAATGAAGGTAAAAGTCATAGAATTGCATTCTTCACTTCACAAGCTTCGCAACGCAACAAACGGGGAGCAAAACGGAGTCCAAACGAAGAATATACGCCCGAAACAAGTTTCACTCGTCAGGATACTGACATGTCCGAACTTATGTCCGAACTTTGATGTTCGGACAGAGGTCGAAACTTCCTGAAAATTTGTCTTAACATGGAAGTTCGGACGCCGCGTACAGAATTCGAAAATATGCAGTTTTAAGAGTTAAAAATGCCTATTTTTGTTATAAAAAGTCACCGGGGTTGGGAGAACAGAGGTATTCACGCCAGATGCCTCAGAGAGGCTCTCACATCACGCCTCCCCTCGCTCCATCACCATCACCATCGATCATCACCATCACCACCATCATCTTCAACCTCTAGCCCGGCGAACTCCAGATCTGGACAGCGGAGCGAATTTAGAAGTTTTCTATTCCAGATGATTTCTCAATCTCTTTTCTTTGTCTGTTTTGTGAATATGTTTGGCTAGTAGGGATAACTCTGGGGAAGGTTTGTTCGCAATGGATACAAGATAGTTAGAATTTCTGTAATTTGGTTAGTGTATCGGATTATTTCTAGGTTAATGCTAATCATTCATCTTCTCTATTAAATTTGCGCATTTATAGAGTTGTTTTGCGAATCCTATTTTGATCAGATAAGGTGATTAACATGAAGTTCAAATTAATCTGGAGATTTGTAGGAAGATTAGTCGGATAGATAATTTTCCTGCAAATGCTAATAATTCTTTGCACGTATTCCGCCTATATGTGTTTTGCCAGCTTCTAGATTAGAGTTGACATGTTCTGATAGGTGAGCTCTTCAATGAACTATGATTTAGCATTGAAGAGAGTAAAAAAAAAAGAATTGGCCTGTCCGTTTCTCATAATTAAACTGTAGGTTTGGCTAGATTTATCCAGTAAAGAACAACCCGAACCCGGAGTACCATTCATTTTACTGAACTCATCAAGTTACTTTCATTAATCGTTCATTTAGTTTTTGATTTGCATTTACTAAATTCAGTTACAAAAACAATTCACAACCCCTAAACTTCTAGTTTTCTTAGGATTAGGCTTATTTCTTCAAGTCCCGTGGATTGATACCCGATTGCTTCTGTTAGCTATACTATTGCGACCGAGATTTTTTGCAACCCGACAGGCTTTTCGTTTTATTAATTTCTAGGTTTTTCAATTTAGTTTTAGTAGAACATTCATCCTGTTTGCATATATATACTTGCATTTATTTCATATGTAAGTAAGTCTGTACAAGTGAGAAAAATAGAGAGACTATCTGAGCAAGTGTGAATCAGACTTAAGTGTGTGTAAGTGCTAGAAAGTTGGTAAGCTAGTTAGGATTGGAGTTGTGTGACAACACTTTGTAATTGGTTGACTGATCAGTCGGGGAGCGGTTGGGGAACCATAGGCCGGCTGTCAGGAGAGGGTAGAGGACTTTGGGATAAAGTCTTAAACTGTCCCGGAGTCCATATGTGAGGGAGGGAGATTGAGTGAATTTCTGTGTGTAAATTCTCAATCAATATGGAGTTTCCAGTTTAAGTTTATCTCGTGTCTTTCCTTAACCAACAAAGTTTATTTAAGTCCACGATACGTCCACGATCAATCGGGGACGCATCAAGAGAGCTAGCTAGTTTCAATAGGTATCAGAGCAGGTCTCTTCTAGAAAGCTAACTGCTTTAGATAATGATCAAAATGTTTCACGCAAGCCTACTAGCGTCAGAAGAAGGTTTTGCACCAAACTGACCACCACTTTTCAATGGAGATAACTACACTCACTGGAAGAATAAAATGGAGTTTCACTCAAGTCTGATGATCCAAGGATGTGGAGGGTTATATCACAAGGTGAATATACCTTCTGAAATGCTCAAGGACAAGACATATCTGTTGACAGCATGACGGATGATCAAATCAAGAAGTTGGTATTCAATGCTCGAGCCGTAAGGATTCTACATTGTGCACTACTACCCAAGCAATATTCCAAAATAGCCTCAGCTAAAACAGGTCAAGAGATTTGGAAAACTCTTGAAGTCACGTATGAAGGGAATGATGAGATCAAAAAGACTCACATTGAGTTGCTGCTCACTCATTGGGAGCTATTCAAGAAGGAATAAAAGGAGAGCATTTCTGAAATTTATACAAGGTTCACCAAGCTGATCAATGAAATGTTGGTGCTTAGAAGAACTATCTCGAACGAGGATCAAATTTGGAAATTCCTCAGATCTCTTCTTGCCTCCTTTGACAGCAAAGTCAATGCCATGCAAGAAGTGCATGATCTCTCCAAGATGTCTCTGGCAGACATGTTAGGTTCCCTAATGGCGTTTGAGTTAAAACTACAACAACAAAACTCAGAAAACTCAACAAAAGAAAAGGGAAAAGACTAGCCCTTCAAGTAGCTGAAAACTCTGAGACAGGAGAAGACAATGACGAGATGGTCCTCTATGCTAAAAGGTACTTTTGAAAGTTCATAAGAAACAACATGAGGAAAGGAAGAGAGCCCAAGGAGACCGATGATCATCGTAAAAAGAACAATGACAGGTGTTTTGGGTGCTCAAAGCGTGGGCATCACATCAAAGACTGTCATCAACAATCCCGAGAGGACAACGACAAGGTCAAGAAACCTATCCGAAGGTCGTTCAACGAAGGACCAAGGAAAGAAGCGTTTGTTGCTGCATGGGGAGACTCAGAGCTAAGTGACAATGATCAAACCTCAGATAGTGATCCCTCGAAGGATGGAAAGCTCACCTATGCCTTGAAGAAGTTTTCTTGATGGCACAAGATAAAGACACGTCAGAATCAGAAGAAGAAGACCAAAACAAGGTAAACTACTCTAAACTTAGAAAGAAAATTCTAAAGGCTGAACTTCCTGGACTTAGAAAGTTTTCTCTTATACTAGTTGTTCAACTAGGGACTTTGGAAAATGAAAACAAGGAACTCGTGAAGGAAAATGAGAAATTGGAGAAAAATTCTGATAAGGATAAGGTAGAAAACATTATGAAGGCACTCATGAAATTACAAATGGACTATAGTGAAATTCTCTCCGCTCATGAAAAAATGAAAGAAGGAAAACAACCTGAAATAGATGAGTTGATTACTGCCCTTAACACAAAAGAAAAGGAACTAGCATTAATCAAAGAAAAACATGCTAAGTTAGAAGCTATTCCTAGGACACCCATGTGGAGAAACAAACGACATGTCAGGTATCAGTCAGGGACCAATCGTAGAGGTGTCTGCCATCTGTGCAGACAACCTGGTCATTATGAAGCCAAATGCTATAGAACGCGATTCATGAGGCATTGGCAACTCCAGAAGATAGGACTAAAATGAGTAGTAAAAAATGATTTTAGAACAATGATTGATGGTGGAAATGGGTCCAACCTTTCTGTGGACCCTAACCCCATAACGCTAACTTGTTAAGTGCAGAATCGAGTGGGAATGGACCCCTGCTGGTACATCGACAGTGGGTGCTCTAAACACATGACAGGAGACAAGATGACATTCATCCCACTCGAACCAAGAAGCCAAGGGACCGTTTCCTTTGGCGATAACAAGAAAGGAAAAATCACCGGTAAAGGTAAGGTTGGTTTTACCTCAGACTATGTCATAGATAATGTTAATTTAGTTAATGGTTTAAAATTCAATTTGCTTAGCGTATCTCCAATATGTGACAAAGGCAATTTAGTTCACTTCTATTCTACACATTGTAGCATAGTAAGTCAGGACAATGACAAAGAGTTGTTAAAGGGAAAAAGGTGGAAAAATGTTTATGTAACTAGTTTGGAGGATATTGATAGTCCAAACCTTTCATGCTTGACTGCTTCAATAGATGACTCCACACTATGACACAAAATACTAGGGCATGTTAGCATTTCCTTATTAAGAAAGCATGTCAAGAAACGGTTGGTAAGAGGTCTCCCTGAGATTAAAGAATCTGAGACCAATCTTTGTGACGCTTGTGTTAGAAGCATGCAAACTAAGACTTCTTTCAAATCAAAAAACTTAGTAAGTACATCTAAGCCACTTGAATTACTTCACATGGACTTATGTGGACCTATGAGAATCAAAAGTTCTGGAGAAAATTGGTATGCGTTTGTAATTGTTGATGATTACTCACAATTTGTTTGGACACTCTTTATTGCTTCCAAAGACGAAGTCTTTGAGAAATTTCAAGTCTTTGCAGGAAAAGTCCAAGTACAACTCAACCACAAGATCAAGGCTCTTCGGTCTGATCATGGGACGGAGTTTGAGAATCAACAATTCATGGATATGTGTAAACAACATGGAATCAATCACACATTCTCGACACCAAGGACACCCCAACAAATGGGGTAATTGAGCGTAAGAACAGAACACTACAAGAGGTAGTTAGGGTCATGCTATTGGGGAGCAGTCTTCCTCAGGTCTTCTAGGCAGAAGCTGTGGCGACTGCATGGTACATCACAAATAGAACGCTCATACGACCTATCCTCAACAAAACACCCTATGAGCTAATCAAGGGAAGAAAACCAAACATAAGTCACTTCAGGATCTTTGGTTGTAAATGTTATGTCCACAACAATGAAAAGAATCCCCTAGGAAAATTTGATGTCAGAAGTGATGTGGCCATCTTCCTCGAGTACTCTGAAAGGAGCCGGACATACAAAGTCTACAACAAAAGGACATTGAAGGTGGAAGAAAGTGTACAGATGGTCTTTGATGAGGCTGAAGTTCATAAAGTCAAAGAATCTGAAGAAGATGAAGAACTTGGATTTGATCTAGCTGATCAAGATCACACAGATAATCCCAAAGATGAATCACCAACCAAGGAAAACCTGCCCGACAGGTCAGCGACAGGTCAACAACAGGTCAATGAAGGGATCAATGATGTCGAAGATCCTCTATCACCATCAACCATTCATCAATCTCGTACTCTATACAAAGATCATCCATTGGAGAACATCATATCTAATATCTCCAAAGGAATTCAAACCAGAGCACAAGCTCGAGATCTTCTAGCATTCTCAATGACAGTCTCATCCATCGAACCCAAAAATATCAAAGAAGCTCTTCACTTGGACTGAATTCAAGCAATGCAAGAAGAACTAAATCAGTTTGAAAGATGCAAAGTCTGGCATCTTGTGCCTCGTCCTTCACATCAAGGAATACTTGGCACAAAATGGGTCTTTAGAAACAAGCTAAATGAGATAGGAGAAGTCGTTAGGAACAAAGCTCGTCTGGTAGCTCAAGGATATCGTCTACAAGAAGGGATAAACTTCC
The DNA here is from genome assembly GCA_023374045.1 of Limonium bicolor. Classification (NCBI taxonomy): domain Eukaryota; kingdom Viridiplantae; phylum Streptophyta; class Magnoliopsida; order Caryophyllales; family Plumbaginaceae; genus Limonium; species Limonium bicolor. The sequence goes on from CM041781.1 coordinate 130,563,067, forward strand.
AAGAAACCTTTGCTCCAGTAGCAAGGATGGAGTCCATCAGATTACTAATTGCATTTGCTGCACATAAAGGAATCAAACTTTTCCAATTTGATATCAAAAGTGCCTTTCTCAATGGGTATGTCAAGGAAGAAGTGTATATTGAACAACCTCCAGGTTTTGAGACTCAAGAAGGAAAAGACATGGTACTCAAGCTTGACAAAGCTCTTTACGGGCTCAAACAAGCTCCAAGATCATGGTACGACCATCTATCCTCCTATCTTTTAGAAAACCAATTCAAGAGAGGAAAGGTGGATAAAAATGATAAGTGAGAAATACATAGGCATTTAAGGGTTTAATTTACTTTGTACTTACTTACTTTCAGGATAATATTACTCACTTATCGTATGTTTTTCCTCTAGTTATGTTTTATTGATTATATCACAAATTTATTGGTTAAACATGAGGAAAACCAAGCTAAGTGCAAAGTACACGAAGAGACGAACGCGTGGGCGAAAACGGGGATCAAATCGGAGCTAAAACGAACATTTTAGAGGCAAAAGACCCTTGGTCCGGACCAGTGTCCGGATCACCTGGTCCGGACGAAGACACGCCAGCGCACCCGAGAAGAAAATCGACATGTCCGGACCAGTCTGGTCCGGACGGTGGTCCGGACATGTCGATCTTGCCAGCGTACAGGGCGCAACAGCAGCAGTGTGAAGAGATAAAATCATTATCTCTTCACACGTTAACACCACCGCCTTACCTCCCCCTTTTACCTATATTTCTCTATAAATACACCTACAACCCTCCATTAATCCATATCTCATTCCACCTCCAAACTTATGCCATTTTTCCTCCATAAAATCTCCATTTTCTCTCCAAAAATCATACATCTCATCTACATAATCTCCACATAAATCCTCACTTCATCTCATCCCATAAAAACATTCCATTTTCCATACCGTTGTTCTGTCCAACCTCCGTCCAAATATTATCAGTTAAATCTATTCAGTTTTAATGTCTGTCGTACTTACGCTGTTTGTTTTTATAATTATGTGTGAGTAATAACTTTAGCCTCCCGGGTTGGAAAGCAAGCTTATTTTATACAATCGTGTTATGTATATTTTCTACTATAATCTGTTCAAGCAATATTTTGATTCTCGTTCTTAATGCGCTTTAATATTCAGGCCGATTATTAAAGTGATATTTATAGTTCTTGAAGAGGGAAAAGTATGAGAGTAAAATAAGAAAGACATCCGGTCCCCTAAGGCTAGAAGGGAAACCCTAGATAGTGTAAGGCCGGAACACGTTCCGGCCAAATAGGCAGTCAAATATCTCATTTATGTTCAAATGCCAGCCTGGCAACCAAAAAGAAGGACAGGCTGGCAACCCCCGATCTAACAATGTAAACACTATAAATAAGAGAACACCCCCCGAAAAGAGGGACAGGTTCAACACTTTTGCACAATTCATACGTCTTCTCTTCTCGAAAAAGCTCCCCCCCTGTGTGATTGATTTAGATCAGGTACGCAGTTAGATTAGCCGAAGAACAGGAGGGAGGGTACTTTCTTACCTTTTCATTTTGGCGCCGTCTGTGGGAACAGAACAGCTCAAGATCTTTCTTAGCAACCACGAGTCCACCGGAAGTAGTCTGATCACGGATAAAACAGAGAAGCTTGAAACTTTGGGATTATGTCTTTTTGCAGGTACAAGCGAAGAAGGTGCGCGCGTAGGGCTGGCAATTTCAACACGACCCGTTTGACCAACACGAACCCGACACGAAATTTGCGGGTTTGGGTTTTATAATTTGACACGATTAAATAAACGGGTCGTGTCCGGGTTGACCCGTTTAATAATCGGGTCGGGTTCGGGTCGAACTAGTGTAACCCGCCAACCCGTTTAACTTTTAAGTTGAAAATATATACATATATATAATATATATATATATCCAAACTTACCGATTAAAATTACAGCACCTACTTCCCTCTTTTATCCAACCACACAGCCAAACACCCAAATCGGCACATGATGACATCCCAATTCCCATTGAATTTTAATTTTTTTACTCAACCCATTGAATTTTAAATTATATTGTTGTAATAGTGCTCTTTAATCTTTATGGCAAGGAAAAATAATACGTCAAAATCCAAACCATATTTGGATTTTGAATTTTGAATTGAGAGAATAGCCGCACATCAATATCAGATTAGTCAAGTTTTACTAGGTTAATCGGGTTGACACGAAAAACTAATCGTGTCAAACGGGTCGGGTCGGGTTGAAGTATATTCGTGTTCGGGTTGATGTACATGACCCGATTAATTAAATGGGTCGTGTTCGTGTCGACCCGTTTATTAATCGTGTCGTGTTCGGGTTAAGCTCAACCCGACCCGCCAACCCGTTTTGTCAGCCCTATGCGCGCGTAGAAATGGCTCCAAGAACGAGGAAAACATCCCGACCTGATGGCGAGGTCAACAATGCAAGAATGACCGAGAATAGCAGAGCGGAGGCTGAAGGTGCGATCTCCAAACAAGCGCTAGAAGAGATACTAAAAAATCTAGTCAGAACCATCGATGAAAGGATAGTGGAGGGAAATGAGATCTTGCAGCAGGAACTGATGCAGCGAGATGAGGAGTACCAAAAGAAATGGGAAGACATGACTGAAGCGCTCGAATCACTCAAAAACAGCGGCTCTGAGGCAAGCAACAGCCGAAGAAAGGAACAGCCAGGGAAAACTCTGATCATCAACGAGGAGACTGAAGAGGACGATTCAATTGATATGACTCTTTATCCCTTCTCCGAGAAAATCAGGAAAGCAAAACTTCCTCCCCACTTTGTTGCACCAGCAGTGGAGAAATATGATGGAACGGGGGACCCTGCTCTTCACATCAAAAGATTTATGTTTGCAATGAACACGCAAGGGATAAGTTCTTTGGCTCTTTGTAATTTGTTTCCAGGAACATTGTCCAAAAGAGCACTCAGTTGGATCTCAACAAGACCTTCACAGTCGATCTCAAGCTTCAAACAGTTGACCGAAGAGTTCCAGCAGTATTTCGCCGCAAGCAAAAAGATCAAAAAAGAAACGATAGAGCTAATGGATCTCAAGCAGCGAAAAGGAGAGACGGTGAAAGAATTCAGCGAAAGATTTCATAAACAGGTGCCGGAAATTGATGACATTGATGAAAAAATTCTGATCAAGGCTTTTGGAAACGGGTTAGAACAACTGAGGTTAGTTAGGAAGATTGCGACAAAGGCTCCAAAAACCCATGGGGAACTGGCTGAGATGATTCATGATTTTCTAAAGTCAGAGGTGGCGGAAAATAAGGCCAGGGACTTGGCGAATAGCTTCAAGGCGATTGGCGATAAAAAGGGAGGACAGAGTGGGAATGGCCCATTCGGCAACGCACCAGGAAGTTCATCCGGGGGAGGTTCAAGATACAAGCCTTACTACAAAGCCCCATCCCAAGGACCGCAGTATCAAAACGCCAGGGTTGCTGTCCAAATCGATCCAGGAAGGTATGCGGCGGCAGTCAAAGAGGGATATTTGCCTCCACCAAAGAAGCCTTATCCGGGAGAGATTCCAGTAGCCTTCTGTGAATATCATGGCTGCAAAAGTCACAGAACCGCAAATTGTGCCACTCTGGCCAAGGAGTTGCGAGTCATCGAAGAAGAAAAGAAAAGCAAAGGAAAACAAATGGCGGGCCAGCAAAAACAGTATGACAGGCAAAACCAGTTCCCCTCTCGAAACCACCAGGAGGAGGAGGTCCATCCAGAGCTGAATCACGGCAAGTCGGTCGGTATGATCTCAGGTCTGTAAGAAGGTGAAGAAGTTTTTTGTTTCTTTAAAAAACATTAGATAGGTCCGGTCATACCGGTAGTCAGGCGAAAATGGTGTAATTGTTTTCTTTTCTTTCAAGAAAGGCACACATTGTAAAAACAAACCTTCCGGTAAATCACCTCCGGAAAGATTAGAATCCTAATAAACTTTTTCTTTAAGCAAATTCTCAGGTCTCTTTTCAGAAGTAGGACCGTTGACCCCAAACGAAAGGAAAAGACATATTCATGCAGTACATCAAGAGCTCCCGGAGAGAAAAATCGCCAAACGAGAAAGTCTTCCCCAGATTTTCTTTACAGATGAAGACGAAGAGGGGGTATTATATCCCCACAACGATCCACTTGTCATTCGGGCGCAAGTGAATGACAGGATGATGGAAGGAATCTTGATAGATAGCGGAGCTGGAGCGAATGTCATATCAGCCGAGGCAGTTAGAAAGCTGGAAGTCCCGGAAGGTAAGGTCAAGCCATACTCAGCGGTCCTCGGAGGCTTTGTTGGGGGCGTTTCCACCAAGTCCTCAGGGAGCATAGACTAGACTTCACCATAACATTGGGACTCGGAGACGAGCGGAGAACTGAAAGACTTACAGCTTTCATTGTGCGGGACTTTCCGGATACAATATGTATCTCGGTCGACCAGGGATTAATGCCTTCAAAGCAATATGCAGCACTCATCACCTAAAAATGAAGTATTTAACCAAGGCTGGAAAGGTGGTAACCATAAAAGGAAGTCAAAGGATGGCTCGAATCTGTGAAGTCCGCATCATGGAAGGTATGCCGGAAGAAGGAATGGTTAAAACGGTAGGATCAGACAAGGAATTCAAAGGAAAACTACCCCCCCACCGGAGCCGGATCAAAGTACAGAAGGCTGTGGAACTTCTAAAGACTCACCAAGAGAGGTACACTTAAAAACTGACCCTTCTAAATTTTTTAAAATAGGGAATGCATTCGGCTGTGGAGAGCAAACTCACCTGATGAGATTCCTGGAAAAAAGAAGGACAACTTTTGCTTGGAGTACGGACGACATGCCCGGAATAGACCCAAGCGTTATCTGGCATGACCTACGAGTAGATCCGAAGCACCCAGCCATCCGGCAAAGAAGAAGAGTAATAGGAGAAGACCTTGCGGCATGCGCTGAGGTGCAAAAACTGCTCAAGGCCGGATTCATCAGAGAAGTGTCTTATCCCAAGTGGCTGGCCAACGTTGTAATGGTTAAAAAGTCAAATGGCAAATGGAGGATGTGTGTAGATTTCACGGACCTAAATAAAGCATGTCCCAAAGACTTCTACCCATTGCCATCAATAGATAGATTAGTCGTCTCAACGGCTCAAAGTTCTGTCTTAAGTTTCTTGGACGCATTCTCAGGATACAATCAAATAAGGATGAATGAAGAAGATTCGGAAAAAACATCCTTTATTACCTCGGCCGGAACCTTTTGCTACAAGGTAATGCCTTTCGGATTAAAAAATGCGGGAGCAACCTTCCAAAGAATGATTGACAAAGTTTTCAAGCAACAATTAGCCCGAAACGTAGAAGCATATGTTGATGATATTGTGGTGAGAAGCAATTCTTGGGCACAACACATGGAAGACCTGAAGGAAACTTTTGACACTCTGGACAGATTCCAAATCAAGCTAAATCCGGAAAAATGTGTATTTGGAGTTACAAAGGGGAAGTTCTTAGGCTTCATCGTCGGGCAAAGAGGGATTGAGGTGGATCCTGAAAAAACCCAGGCAGTTCTCGATCTATCGCCACCAATGAACATTAAAGATGTGCAAGCATTAAATGGAAGACTCACGGCCTTAGGAAGATTCTGTTCAAAGCTCCAAGAGAAGTCAATCCCATTCTTCAACATTCTAAGAAAAAAGAGATTCCAGTGGAGTCAAGAATGTGTAGAAGCCTTTGAAAGGATCAAGGAAATGCTCAGAGAATTGCCAAAATTGGGTGTTCCGGCGCCCGGTCAAGATTTATACCTCTATCTGTCTGCCACAGATTGGGCGGTGGCGGCCGTGCTAATAATGGAGGAAGAGAAAAAAGAGATACCAGTATATTACACCGGAAAAATCCTAACTCCAGCGGAAAGTCGGTACACCAACATCGAAAAAATATTGTTTGCATTAGTCGTTGCGTCCCGGAAGCTTCGACCTTATTTTCAGTCACACCGGATATTTGTTAGAACAAATTGGCCTCTAAAGCAGATAGCAAACAACCCGAATGCATCTGGACGAATGGTTAGTTGGACGGTCGAACTCACCCAGTACGAAATTCATTTTCTCCCTCGAACGGCTATAAAAGCACAGGCCTTGGCAGACTTTATAACCGAGACGACCTTTGCCCAAAGGCAGAGAGAGCCCGCAAACCCACATGTCATCTTAGTTGACGGAGCTCGATGTAAGACTGGAGCAGGAGCCGGAATAGTGGTCCAAACACCAGATGGAAGAACTCTTAACTTTGCGTTCCGGTTGGAATTTGAGGTAACAAATAATGAAGCAGAGTATGAGGCTCTCATACAGGGTTTGGAAATCGCCACTGCCCTAGGGGCAACAGGTTTTTCTTCTTATGAGACAGTAACTTCCATTCGTATCCTTATAAACTTGTCACGTACCTCCAAAAGGGGGGAAATGGAGCTTACCTCTTTAAATTCCTTGTGCAGAATTGGAAATATACTCAGACTCAATGTTGGTAGCACGACAAAACGACAATATTTACGAGGTCAAAGAGGAGAAACTTGGGAGGTACTTGGCCAAAGTCCAAGAGACAAAGGCGAACTTTCAGAAATGCGAATTAAGGCATCTTCCCCGAGCGGAAAATATAGAGGCCGATGCATTGGCCAAATTGGCTAGTATGGCCGAAAAAATGCCTAGTAAAGTCTGGATGGAGATAAAAGCGAAATCAAGTTTGGAAGAGGTCCGAGTGTGCACCATTGAAACGAACGCAATAGCCAACTCTTGGATGACACCCATCATTGAATACATTCAAGACGGAAGTTTGCCACAAGACGAGAAAAAAGCAACAAAGATAAAGCGAAGAGCTGCATCTTTCTTCATAGAGCACGGGCAACTCTACAAGAGGTCATTCGCAAGACCAGCGCTTAAGTGCGTCACCATAGAGGAGGGAGCAAGGCTCATGAAGGAGCTACATGAAGGAACCTGCGGAAACCACCAGGGAAAAGGGCAATAGTTCACAAAATCCTAAGGCTGGGATACTACTGGCCAGAAATGAAAGAGCATTCTAAAGAATACATACAGTAATGCAGAAAATGCCAGGAACATGGACACAAGATACATAATCCTCCGACCACACAGAAAGCTATATTATCCCCGATCCCGTTCGCCCATGGGGGTTAGATATTGTTGGACCTTTCCCGGAAGCATCTCCGGAAGGTACAGGTTCATCTATGTGGCCATTGATTACTTCACCAAGTGGGTAGAAGCCATGCCAACAATATCTATTACCGCGAGAAAGTCGCAGGACTTTATTTGGAAATACGTGGTCTGCAGGTTTGGAATCCCAAAGATAATAATAACAGATAATGGAGCCCAGTTCAATTGCGGTAGCTTTCGGACATTCTGTGAGGAGTGGAAGATCGATTTGAGGTTCGCATCGGTCGCTCATCCACAGGCAAACGGTCAGGTAGAAAACGCAAATGGGCAAATTGTCAAGGCTATAAAAAAGAGGTTGGACAGCAAGAAAGGAGGATGGGCGGAATTGTTGCCTCAGATCCTTTGGTCCTACAGAACGACCGAAAAAGGGCCAACTAGAGAAACACCATATAGGTTAACCTATGGTCTGGAAGCAATCGTTCCGGCTGAGATCATAGTCCCATCAGTTAGATGGGAATCCTATGATGAGGAAAATAACGGTGAAGGGGTAAAAGACAACCTGGATTTACTGGAAGAGACTAGGGTCATGGCTCAAGTCCGGATGGAAAGGGATAAGGCAAAGGTGGAGAGATACTTTAACCAAAGAACAAGGGAAAGAAGTTTCGCTCCGGGCGAGCTGGTCCTCCGGGAGGTAAAGCAGCCAAAGAAGTTAGAGCCCCAATGGGAGGGACCATTTATAATTCAGCGGCGAACAGGGCAAGCCTCATATCGCCTGAAAAACAGTGAAGGATACGAATTGCCTCATTCTTGGCACGCCGAATGCCTTAAAAAGTTTTATGTATAAAAACATTTTGCACAAGAGCAATAAAATGAGGTATTTTGTTGAAGCAAAGTTTTTGAAATGTACCATCCGGCCAGCGTGCCTACATGCTATCATGCCTTGAAATGTACCATCCGGCCAGCGTGCCTACAGGCTATCATGCCTTGAAATGTACCATCCGGCCAGCGTGCCTACAGGCTATCATGCCTTGAAATGTACCATCTGGCCAGCGTGCCTACAGGCTATCATGCCTTGAAATGTACCATCCGGCCAGCGTGCCTACAGGCTATCATGCCTTGAAATGTACCATCCGGCCAGCGTGCCTACAGTGTCTAGAAATCTTCTTAAAAATAAAATCGGGCAAGAGTATAAGGACTTTTGCTGTAAACAAAAGGGGGCTTATAAAGCATTTGGAAGTCCGGTCGCTCCGGATAAAGCCAAATGAGAAATATATAAAGCCAACCCATAGAAAGAAACTTGAATCGATTAAGAAGTACAAAAGTAGTGGCAGGGGCAAAAACGTTAAGACATTGTCAAATTAGAAACCTAAAATACAACTATACAAGATCCCTACACTAAGAAATCACTTTTTCTGAAAAGCATCTATTCTTTAGCAGGCTTCTTTGCAGCGGATCCTTCGACCGGATGAGACACGCTCTCCGCAGAATTAGATTTTCCAACGGCCTGATGAGAGCCAGCAACCCCCTGGCGCATACCACTATCAGGAGGAAGGAAGGAAGCCTGACCAGGCCCAAAGACTGTCTCACCAGGGAGACGACCGAACTTCTCAAAATCCTCAAGGAAGTTGCTCTTTCGAGCAACATTGTCAAACTCCAGCTCACTATACAAATCGTCGTCCAAGACTTCCCCCCTCTTCAGAAAATACTTGGAGATGGTCTGGCGACAGACATTAGTGATCTTCCGGCTCTGAGAACCGAAAGCCTTCTTCAAGTGGGCAATGATGGTTCCTTGCTTCTTCAGCTCCTCTTGGGTTCGACGGGCGTAGGCCGTATGCTTAGCAACATCTTCCTCAAGCTGTAGGACCTGAGCTCGGTAAAGATCGCGGTCAGAACCCGCAGCAGAAAGTTCCTCATTCAGCTTGTCAATACGATTGTTGAGTTTCTCGACATGTTTTAAAAGATTTTCAGAATCTGGTTGAAAAAGCAAAAAAAAAGAGTAGGATCAGTAAGAATAAAACATAAGGATAAGAACCGGCCGGAAAGAGACCGGTAAAACTCACCCTTTGCCGGGGCCTTAGCACTCTCGGATTGAAGGGAGGCCATGGCTTCCTCTAAAGCCTTCACCTTTTCCTCTAGAGAAGCCTTCTCGGCCGCAAGGGCAGCTTTGCCGGCAGAAAGAGCCGTGTTTTCTTCCATCAGGGACTGCTTCTCTTGATCAAAGGCGGTCCGAGTCTGCTCGTCCAGGGCATCCTTTTCCTCGGCCAATCTAGTAAGCTCTTGAATGAGTTTGGCTTTGTCTTCCACTAAAGCCTCATTCTGTTGGGTCAAAGCCTTCATGTCCATCTCAAGGGACTCGGTCTCTTTCTCAAGAGCAGTCTTCAGATCCGCAAAATAAACCTTATCTGAAGTAATGGAATCCACCTCCCTTTTGTGAGCAGCTTGTACCTGCCGCAACAAAACGTCCAAGTCAGTTAAAGCATGCGGAGGTATCGAGACATCCTTTTGCTGGAAGCTTGGCTGTGTACCTGTTTTAAGATACTCTCGGTTCGAAGATTCTAGTTTCTCAAAACAAACATCTCTTCTCGCAAATTCTTTAACTTCACTTCGTACTCATCTCGAAGGCGGACACACTCATGGCGAGATGATTGTAGCTCTTTGTTTAAAGTATCCGTCCTTTCTTTCACCTTGCGGTCAATCTCATAGTTTATAAGATCAATGTAGCTATCGTGGGAAGAGCGGGTTTGCCTCAACTCAGCTTCAACATTGTTGGCCTGATTTTCTCGTGTTTGCAGGTCAGATTGGAGGTCCCGGGTTTGAACTTCAGCACTTTGGGCCATTGACATAACCTAAAGGAGGCAAAGCATAAAAAGTTTAAAGAACACCGACAGGGTATAGGAGAATGGGAGAAGGATTGCACTAACCCGAAAAATGCCCTGCCACATTAGGTTGAAGACCTCTCCCATGGGAAGGGAGTGACGCATGATAGCATCGGCTCCTCCGCTCCCGCCCTCAGTTTCTCCTTGGTCGCAGTAACAATGGACGGAGGGGCAAAGATCCAGTCCGGATGATCAGACAGCTTTATTGCTTCCTTCCAAGCGTCGGTGTATCGGGCAATGTCCAAGGAAATATTGCGCAGGGGTTGCCCAAGATAGTAGAACCATCCCTCCTTCTGGGAAGTGATAAGTGTCCAAATGAGCATGTTTTATAGGTGTATTTCATATATAATATTAGCACTTTTCTTGCTCATTTCTCCACTTCGGTTAGTTTTCCTCTAGTTTATGTTTTATTGTTTATCTCACAAATTTATTGGTTTAACATGAGGAAAACCAAGCTGGGAGTAAAGTAGACGAAGAGACAAACGCATAGACGCAAACGGCTCAGAAAACGGAGCCCAAACGAAGAATCTAGAGCCGGTCAAAGATTGAAGAAAATAAGTCACGACCACGTGTGTGTCCGCATGGATTTAGGCGGACAACACACGCACGACTCAGGCGGACAGGAGCAAAGGCAACCGCCCCATACTGGGCGGACGGCTGGCGGACAGACCTCACAACCGCCTGTTTCCTGGCGGTGAAGAAACAAGGCAACCGCCCTAATATAGGCGGACGTCTCATGGCAGGCATAACCGCCTGTTTGGAGGCGGACAAGACTCATGGCGCAACACTAAAGGCAACCGCCCTAATATAGGCGGACAAGACAACATGCAACCGCCTATTAGCATGCGGACAGGAGGCGGACGTGACTAAAACAGTCGCGAAATAGTTTTCTTCTTCGCCGCCACAAGTTGATTCCGCTATCCATCTACTCCCGCACCGCCTACCTTAAATCTCTCACGCGTTCCAGATCTCTGTCCCCTGCAATTAATGAAGCAAATCAATGATCAACCTGCAATCAATTTTTACGTACGGATCTTCCTCTTCCTTCTGCTATAAAACCCACGTCCTCTGCTCAAATAAAAATATCCCTTCCTCTCAATCCAAAGCAGACCACAGTATCACCGTTCACCACATTTCCACACCTACGATCCATTCCATCCTCTTATCTCCCACTTCTCCATTTTATTCTCATTCTTCACTCCACGAAGCAGAAGCACGATAAGAAGAAGAGAAGAAAAGGGAGCTGGAGCAGAAGAGAATTGCAGTCCAGTCTCCGCCGGCAATCTCCAAATTAATGGCTAACTCTGCTTTCTTTTTATTACTGTTAATGTCTGAGTGATTTTACTCGTATCCTAGGATGGGGTTTGACCCCAAATAATTCAGACTTATTATTAATACCAAGTTTGCTTATAAATATTTGTTTTGTCTCTCTAAATTATTAAATGCTTAAGAACTGATCATTTTTATGCATTTACGGTTTCTCTTATTTCAATGATTTTGTAAATCTGAGAATAGACCACAAAGAAAGATAAACGTTAGATATTATCTCCTTGATTAGCAGATAAAATCCATCGCTGTTATTAAAAGAATTCTTGCTTAAAGCTAATTAATGATTTTAGACTTTTTCTGATTGTAAAAAGTCTATTGAATTAATTAAGAGTTGTCCTTATCTATGATTTAGGAAGGCCACAAAATAAATTCTTAAACAGACAAATAAGAGCAAATTAGGATTATAATTATTGTCTGTACTTAAATAAATATTTATCACCTGTTTCACTTTTAAACTTGTTTTAATTCCTTTCAGCAAATATTGTTAAATGCTTTAGCGTGACAAACTACTGCATTTATTTGGTAACTATCAACATATGATTTTGAGATAGTCAAAGTACCACAAAGGAATTAACCTTGGTATTTACACTCCGGATTGAGCAGGAAAATTCCGAGGCTATTAATAAGAGTTCGTAACTGACAATTATTAACTCTAATAGACAATAAATAATTAAGACAGAATTATAAAATTGTTTAAGTAATTTAGGAAATTCCCCCGCTATCCTAGGATACCTTTTTCCATCCATTTACTTTATTTTACTGTATTTATTATTTCTGTACTAATCCTAAAAATCAAGCTTGCCTCTGGCTAAACCCCCAATTTACATTTTATGCACTTTTATTTATCTTTTTATACATTTACTAAACTGGATAATTAATTAGACAGTTGCGAAGTCTCTGTGGATACGACCTTGTTGTACTACAAAGATTGAGTTCACTGCCCATAGTTAGCAAGATAGTTTAACTACTATTCACCCCCACACTTATCTTTTTGCTTGTCCTCAAGCAAAACCATGTACCCAAGTAAGTAGGGAATGCTCAATACTAACAAATATTATTATGAAGCGTAGGTTAAAGAAGTGAACAGTACTTGATCTTTTTAACTTATTGAGGAGTGTGAAAATCAACTGCTGGTGGCATAGGTGTGCTCAGGGTAAAAATAAAATATAGAGTTTCAGGGTATGATCCAAGGTACTTCAATGTTTCTTTTATGTGACTCTGAGAACTTTTACCATGGCCAACTTCTCTCAAGAATGGGCATTGAGGATAAAACAAAAGGAAAAATAGATTCATGCATTTGTTTCACTTTTGCATAAGAGATGAGAAAATGTAGGCATCACGCCTTTGTATTTTAAGAACACTCAACTCTCTTGTTGGTTACCAATGGTGTCTCGCAAGTCCCTTATTATTTTGTATTTTTTTTCTCTTTTTTTTAACAGTGAAGCACCCTTAGCAATCCCTAAGAGAAGACAGAAAAAAAACCCTGAGCAATAAAATCCACCATTTGCAGATTATTTGGTCACACCGCATATAAAATGCTCCTCAAAAGTAATCAAAATTTTAAAATTTGTACCATTAATCCCACAATTCATAACAGTATTTATTTTAAAGAGAACAACCCACATATAGGGGTCACGATATTTGAATTGGACAAACGCAAGATAAGCAGGGAGATTAAACATTTAAGCACAAAATTCCACCGAAAGGGCACACTCCCCACACTTAATTTGAACAATGTCCTCATTGTTCACCAGAAAAACAAGGGAAGGTTTCAGAAGATCTTTTCGGTAAGTAGATAAAATAGAGATAACACAAAGATCACAAATAAACATTTAAGCACATAAACACTCCTCTGCAGTTTTTATTTAAATAAAAGCGTAATTAAAGAAACTGGTACTCCCCTGATTTATTTTTGCTAGCGTTATAGGAGTTCCCCCACACTTGAGCTTCAGCCTCAAGTAGCGTAGCTTGGTTGCGGTGTAGACATGAAATTGCACCTGCATAAGACACTAGAAGCAACCATACTACAAACGGGGTTAATAGTTAGCAAAAATAAAATTTAAAGAGAACCTGATAATTAAAAGAGCAGAAAAGCATATAAAAGATAAGTTCATCCGGGTTGCCTCCCGGGAAGCTGCCCTTCTTTAACGTCTTTGGCTAGACGCCTGGTTCGTTATCCTGGATCAAAAATATAAGTAGACAATAGCTCTGCCAGGAAAACGAGGTTGGCAGTAATTAATAGCAAACCACCTGGATCAAAACAAAACGTTACTTCGGCAAATATAGTAGGAAAATGAATACTCCACAAAACCTGGTGTTTAAGGAGGTACTGCCGGTAGCGTAGTTCTAACAGGAGACCAGGTGTGATTGGCTTTGCTTCCTCAAATTGGAAGATGTAAAAATCCTCCTCTTGTTGTTGAGGCTTATGGTAAGAGCCTTGATGGTAATCAACGTCAGCGGGAAGTGGCTCCTTGAAATTGATTATAGCACTCTCTTTTGATGGCTCGGAGGGAGGCGGTATCTCCTCCTTCTCAGGTTGAGGATGTATCCACCCTTCTTCTGGGTAGAGCACGGAGAAGGAGGGGAAATAGTAGTTGACTTCAGAGGGAGGAAACTCCATGAAGTCCAAGGAGAAACTCTCTTCTGAGGGGTTGTCTCCATAATCAAGCTGATGGTTGTTTGGTGGTGGATTCTCTAATTCGAATAGGGGAGGAGGTGGAGAGTAGCTTATGTCCTCAGCAGGTGTTCCTCCTTATGAACCACTTCATTCAGTTGTTGAAGCGGTTGTTCCATGCGTTCGATCTGATCTAGTGTTCTTTGCTGGATCCTTTCAAACTTTGAGGTAAAATCTGCCATCATTTCCCTTAAAATGGTGTTATCTCTCTCTATTGCAACCATAGGACAATGGGAACTTTCATGGTCTCCTCCACACTCTTGGCACACAAAGATGGGGATAGGCTTGAGAGATGACTTGTAATCCTCCAAGAGAGCTCTCAATTAGCATTTGGGTCTGAACATTGGGGGCTTTCATGGTACTCTCCGCACCTTTGACAGACACTCCATTGATTGTAGTCCTCTGCGCCATAGGGGTAACCATACCAATCTCCTGCTTGATCGTAGAGATCATCCATCAGAATTAAGTACCTTTAAACAAAACAAAATTTATACACAATAGGGGCAAATACGGAAATAAGAAAAAACTAAACAGATAATAAACCAGATAGTTGGACCGAAGTCCCCGCAACGGCGCCAAAACTTGTTGGGCAAAATAGTAGTTAAATATCTTGCTAACTATGGGCAGTGAACCCAATCTCTGTGGATACGACCTTGTTGTACTACAAAGATTGGGTTCACTGCCATAGTTAGCAAGATAGTTTAACTACTATTTTGCCCAACAGGAAGGGCCGGTGAAACTCCCCTGAACAGGGGGGGTGGAGAGGAGGAAGAGGCAGCAGTGTCCTCCCTTTGTTTGCTTCGGAGCTCTGGGTTCTCGGACACTGGTCGGTATTCTTTCACTTTCTCGTTTACTGATTCCTTGGCTCCAGGAGCATCACATGGAGCCTGCTGCCCCCCTCAGCTTCGGAGACCTCCGTTAGGACAGCCTTCGGCTTTGATACAGTTTTCTTCCGGAGTTTTTGAGAACCGTGAGCGGAACAGCGGCAGTGGGAAGGTCCGGGCCGCAAGCAACCTCGTTATCAGTAACGGTTATGGGTGCGCCTTGAGAGCCTAAGAAAGAAAGAGTCAGCAAAGAATGCACAAAAGGGGGAGGCAAGAGTTTCCTTCAAATAAGAAAGAGCAATACGTAGGTCAGTCTCTTCCAAGACAGCACCGTGAGCCGGATCGGAAGAAAAATATCCTGCCAAGTCAGGAAACAATTCACAAATAGGAGTTGGATGACCAGACCCCTGCCCTGGGTGAAGGACAGACCCCAGGCCTGAATCAGGAGTAAGAGGGAGAGAGACGCGACCCCAGACCTTGGACTCACGGGCCGAGTACCTGGCAAATCACCGTGCGGTCGGGCTGGGGACTCAGTTATTCTCTTTTTCTTCTGGCCGGATCGATCCTTGTCATTTTCACCTTTTTGTCTCTTCTTAGAGGAAGAGGCATCCCCAAGGAGTCTTGTGGCCGCATCGACAGCCGCATCAATAGACGCATAGTAATCAACTTGCTCGTCACCCATTTTGAAATTAACAAAATTCCAACTGTTGAAGGGCCCCACCTTATCCCCTCTAGAAAAGAAATCTACCAGAGCAACGCAAGAGTAAGAAGATGGTAAAAGGTAAAAGATTCAGGTAAAATTGATTAAATAAGGCTTACTGTGGTATTTCTTCAATGAGACCAGGCGCGCCAGAGTGAAAAATTCGGAAACTGTAGGCTGCTTGTTGCTCACCATCTTCAGAATTTTCGAGATGGGCATTTCTTGCGCCGGGGAAGGTGGGCAGCTGAATTGGCCTTTCGGGATCGAGGAGCAGTAAGGAACCCCCAAAAATCGGCCTGGTGGTGGGACAATGACGAGCCATCCGGGAGTTCCACCCGGAAGACGTTTTGTAGTCGAAAAGAGGAACAAGCACGGCCCATTGCCTTGATCGTCAGGCTGTCCGGATCGTCCCTGGTGGAGTAAAATTGGGCGAAACTCGGTTGCTTCCAACCGAATTTTGTTCTCCTCACAAAGCAGAACATAGGCGTGAGTAGGAAATTGCTTTGGGTGTAGGTGGGCAAGCACGCAGCAGCGCCGAATAAGGAAACCCAGAACGAATGGGTGAGGGGGCACAGTCAGGCACGAGAGAAAAAATCCGCATAACGGCATATCCAAGCCCAAACTCGCGTGGGGATGTGAATCGGGAAGAAGGAAGGTAGATGCGAGTACCTTGTGGGACTTCGACATCTTTAGGCAGGGAGAGAAGGGAGGCAGTGTCCGGAGGATGAGGAAGGCTCCCGATCGGCGGAGGAGGTTAGATAGATTCAGGTAGGAAGGGCGAAACCCCTGGGGCGGAAAGGGTACCTTGATCGCCTCTTTCGCAGGAACAAAATTAGCCGCTGCCTTGTTCTTCCTCGAGCTAGAAGAAGCCATTGAGGAAGATGAACGAAGGAAAACAGTGAGACAGGGGGGATAGAGAAGAAGTTCGGAAACGAAGCGTAAGGAGGTAACGGCGAAGACTGAAGTGGGTAAAGGGGAGCGAAGGTATCAAAGATAAAGCCTGGAGTTTTGAAGAAAACGGTTCCCGCTCGGCCAATAAAGATTAATAAAATAAGGACTCTGCATCTTCCTGGAAAAGGGACGCTGACGTAAAGCGTCTCCGAAAAGTTCTACATCGAAAAGGCGCGAGGCACGGGCAAGTTCTCTTTCCTTTTAAAAAATAAAAAAAGAGCAAGGAAGACTTGTGGGACTACAACTGGGGAAAGAGAAAGTCGGTCCGGAAGGTTGAAGAAAGTCAGTCCGGAAGGTCGCAAAAAACTAAAGACAGGCAAGGGTTTTTTCTCTCAAAAAACATGCCAAAAAAAGGAAAAGTTCTACTTTTACATTCCGGGAATCAAAAGTAGAACTTGTGGGAATGATGAAGAGGGAAAAGTATGAGAGTAAAATAAGAAAGACATCCGGTCCCCTAAGGCTAGAAGGGAAACCCTGAATAGCGTAAGGCCGGAAACACGTTCGGCCAAATAGGCAGTCAAATATCTCATTTATGTACAAATGCCAGCCTGGCAACCAAAAAGAAGGACAGGCTGGCACCCCCGATCTAACAATGTAAACACTATAAATAAGAGAACACCCCCCCGAAAAGAGGGACAGGTCAACACTTTTGCACAATTCATACGTCTTCTCTTCTCGAAAAAGCTCCCCCCCCTGTGTGATTGATTTAGGATCAGGTACGCAGTTAGATTAGCCGAAGAACAGGAGGAGGGTACTTTCTTACCTTTTCAGTTCTCTTGTTAAAATGCGGTGCTGAGACAAGGTTCTAGACAGAAGAAGTCAAAACGGGTTAATGACTAGAAGCGAGGTTCGCCTATAGGTTAATCTGTCTCCAACAGGAATTGTTAATAAAGCGATTAATTTATAATAACTTGGGCAAGGATTGCAGTTGTTATTTAAATAATCAGGGTTTATTGTACAAGGACCGGTCAACGAACTACAACAAACACCCACCATTCACCACATTTCCACACCCTTCCACACCTGCGATCCATTCCATCCTCTTATCCTCCACTTCTCCATTTTAGTTTATTCTTCATTCCACCACACAGCAGAAGCACGATAAGAAGAAGAGAAGAAAAGGGAGCTGGAGCAGAAGCGAATCGCAGTCCAGTTCTCCGCCGGCAGTCTCCAAATTAATGGCTATCTCTGCTTTCTTTTTATTACTGTTAATGTCTGAGTGATTTACTCGTATCCTAGGATGGGGTTTGACCCCAAATAATTCAGACTTATTATTAATACCAAGTTTGCTTATAAATATTTGTTTTGTCTCTCTAAATTATTAAATGCTTAAGAACTGATCATTTTTATGCATTTACGGTTTCTCTTATTTCAATGATTTTGTAAATCTGAGAATAGACCACAAAGAAAGACAAACGTTAGATATTATCTCCTTGATTAGCAGATAAAATCCATCACTGTTATTTAAAAGAATTCTTGCTTAATGCTAATTAATGATTTTAGACTTTTCTGATTGTAAAAAGTCTACTGAATTAATTAAGAGTTGTCCTTATCTATGATTTAGGAAGGCCACAAGATAAATTCTTAAACAGACAAATAAGAGCAAATAGGATTAAATTAATGTATGTACTTAAATAAATATTTATCACCTGTTTCACTTATTAAACTTGTTTTAATTCCTTTCAGCAAATATTGTTAAATGCTTAGCGTGACAAACTACTGCATTTATTTGGTAACTATCAACATATGATTTGAGATAGTCAAGGTACCAACAAAGGAATTAATCTTGGTATTTACACTCCGGATTGAGCAGGAAAATACTGAGGCTATGACTAAGAGTTCGTAACTGACACTTATTAACTCCATAGACAATAAATAATTGAGACATGGTTATGAATTTGTTTAAGTAATTTAGGAAATTCCCCCCCGCTATCCTAGGATACCTTTTTCCATCCATTCAATACACTACAGTTTTATCTAAGCTTTTAATTGTTTTTTTTATTTTCTCAACACTAAGATTGCCACTGGCTAAACCCCAATTTACATTTTATGCACTTTTATTTATCTTCTTGTACATTTACTAAACTGGATAATTAATTAGATAGTTGCGAAGTCTCTGTGGATACGACCTTGTTGTACTACAAAGATTGGGTTCACTGCCCATAGTTAGCAAGATAGTTTAACTATTATTTTGCCCAACACTGCGCGACCCTGATAACTTAGGGTTTATTTGCCCTTCTCGTTATCCTTAATGTGTTATACAATATCCTTTTATATCTTTTATCTTGGGAATAAGGTTTATTAATCAAGTGTGGTATTCTTTTACCGTACGCGAACTCAATCAATGAGTTACAGGTTTTCTATCCAGCTCTCTGGAATCAACGTACACACTGTTCGTACTCCCATGATTATCCACTGGGTTTCTCTAACTTATTGTCGGTTGAGGTTGAGTCACTACTTAGTTGTAGTGCTTCCTCTATTGTCAGTTGTTTCTGATTTTGTCAGTTCATCCGGTTCTGTACAAGTGTTCATTACTGGTATGACCTTACATTTTCTATGTGTCGGTCCTTATGACTTTCATAAGTTTCCTTCTACTTTACCACAATTGACATTCTCCCAAATTCCTAGCTATCCCACTAGATCATTACTGCACAAGCGTAATACCAAAACACTCAGTCCTACAGAGTGCAGAGGCGTAAACCCCTGGGCAGTAAATCTCTTGTGAGATTGCAATAGGAATGAATATTGTTTCCTTGTTACTCAGTTTGTCTACCATCTTTATTCATCCACTCCATACCATTGTGTGATTCATTCACATGTATCGGTCGCTTGTTGCGCACCATGTTCGTATTTGTTTACAACTTTGGTTCCCATGGCATCCGCTATTTCATTAGCTTCTGCTCATGTTCTACTACCATTTAGGCAATGGTTCGCCATTTTCTTGGCTGCTTATAGAATATGACATTCTTTCATATTTCTAAGCTCTTGGGCGTTATCGGTTTTATGCTTCGGGTTATACCCATACAGCATTCCTTCTAAACCGGTTACTCTTTAGTTTCCAATATTGCTATGGTAGCATATTTCACTTTGTTTGGCAATATTTGTATGCTCAAGCTTCACTACATTAGTAGTTATGAAAGGGATATATTTCAGACATTCATTTACGGTATCCTCTTCTTTGGGATCTGTATGTTCACCGCTCTTGCGGTACCACCTCAATGAGGGGTATCCCTGCTCGTTGGTTATTAAACAATGTTACTGGTTCCGTTCTTGGCAACTCTTCATATGGTTTTCTGTGGGTTTTGCAACCGTTAGATTATATATTGTACTAGTTTCATGGCATACTAGCCTCGTTGCCTAGAACGCTGCTCATCTTAGGCTGTTTCCAAGTGTTGTTTCTCCTTATACCATCAAATGGTTTGGAGGTATTACTGGGCTCCATGATAGGATCAGTGCATCACGCTTCCGTCCGTTGGATTCCCTTAAACTATTTTGGTATTGGTCGATACCATTTATTTAATTTAGGGTATCCCTTGATAAGTGGGATCCCGTCGGTGTTCTAACCGAGTGTTCGTTATAGCCTTGGTGCTCTTATTATGACACTTCATTCAACTATGTTGACTTTGATACCTTTTTGGATTGCTCCTGGGTGTTGTTGATTATGCCATTACATCTGGCTGACATTTATGAGTATGTCCAGTTTATCCTGCATTGCGGTTCGGAT
This sequence comes from Limonium bicolor, assembly GCA_023374045.1. Classification (NCBI taxonomy): domain Eukaryota; kingdom Viridiplantae; phylum Streptophyta; class Magnoliopsida; order Caryophyllales; family Plumbaginaceae; genus Limonium; species Limonium bicolor. The sequence continues at coordinate 130,583,278 of CM041781.1, forward strand.
TTCAACTTGCCCCGTTTGGGGTTATACGTCTCCCATTCTTAGGGTAGACTATGGATACTTCTCTTATGGTTTTAACCAATTTGGTATTTCCTTCGGTGGTGAACGGTATCCTCCGGTACCTTAGATGATCACTCTGGGTATTTCACCTTGTTCATTGGACATTGGTGTGTTCATGTTAGGCATTGCCTTACTATGTTTAGACCGGGTATCCATTCCGGCTATTTCATGATTTTGTTTCAAATTCTTGAGACATCTCCAATGTCTTTAGTCAATTACTAGTGCTTCTCGCACTTCCTAACTCTTAATCGTTCTCCTGGGGTAAGTTCTTGACTCCTTTAGTTTGTAAGTTCGTCTGGGTTCTTCGATCATTTGAGGTATTCAACTGTTGCGGTTTGCATTTACCTTATGGTCCGTAGAACGGAGCTGACTACTTCCGTGTTTCGTACACTACATGTATACATACGTGGCGTACCGTATTGGTACGTTACCACTTACCTGACTAACTCACAAAGGGTCTGTCAGGCCCGCAAGCTCCTTCGGAGTGCGGTCGTCCCACATCCCGTATTTGGGTACACTCGTAGTGCTTGTCACACGCCTAGGTGAAGTTTTCTATTGTCAACTCCCCTTGTATCATTCTATGATACTCACCGTGATCCTCTGGTTTGGTTTTTAAAAATCTGAGGTTTAAAAGAAAAGTTATGGTTTTGAAAGAAAATTTTTGGGTTTTGAAATAGAAATCTTGAGTTTGAAAGAAAATCTTCATGGCGTTGCCATGTTTGAGGTCTTGACCAAGTCCAACTTCGTGCTGTTTGGTATGTTTGCCAATATGATGGTCAGGCCGTTAGGCCTTTCCAAGGCTTCGTTCTCAAAACTCTTAGGATTAGTGATCCTATATTTGCTTCAGTCTTCATGGTGGTACTTAATAAGTACTTGTTGGTTGTCAAAGTTTCCCAATTTGCCTTGTAGTTGCTGCACTTGCCTTGGCAAGTGCGCGGGTACGTCGGTTTTTCAGGTTCACATGTACCGATTACAGTATTGTTTTCATCCGTATTTGGTGGTATTATTGGATCTTCCATCGATGTTTTGATCTTAGTGATTAATCTCCTGAGTAGCTTCTCAGTGTCCTTGACAAGGTTGTTGTTAATTCGGGTGCTTTCCCGATCCTTGTGGTACTCCATGTACCTTGCTTCGTTGCTCGTTCCCACACCTTTATGGTGGTTACCGAGGTTCGGCTAATCTTTAAGAACTACGTTGTAGTCCTGTTGGTGTAAGTTTCGTGAATATCCTCATAGTTGTCTGCACTATGCTATTCGGGTATTACCGCCCTTTTGGCGTTGTAGGTTTGGAGTTAATCCAACCTTGACTAATTCCATAGTCAGTTTCTGTACCGTTTTGGTATTTTCACGCGTTGTAGTCCGCAGACTCCCTTGTCTCGAGTTTTGTTACTCTGCTATTTTGCTTCATTGCGTAGTTATGCTTCTTTCTTGTTGGCTGCGCATGGTTCTCGCGACTGCGAAGCATGTCGCCCCATGGTGCCGTAAATTTCATTATCCTATATTTAGGATCTTCAATCTTCTACCATTTTGTACGGTTATTGTCGTTCAAACGGGTACCGTCTTCGGGATTTCCAACTCTTGGAATCTACCGTATGACAGGTTCTTTCTCTTTACAAAGTTTATTCTACAACTGCCAGATCGGGTTTTCTCGAGTATGAGAGGTCTTTCCATCTCTCTGGCGTTCTTTCCCCAACTTTTAAACGGGGGTTGCGGAGGGCGGGATTGGTTATGTAGGTATCCAAATCATACTGGAAGTTCCTATCTAGCGTACCTCACACGCTAACACTCAACCCTTAGCCCTAAGTCTCTAATTCCTAACTCGGTATTTTCCTAAACTCGGTATTCAGACCATCAGAGCGAACTATCGCTCTGATACCACTTTTTGTAACACCCCTACCGGTAATCACGCAATCGACTCCTAACCCGTCTCCATTACCAATACACAAGCAGCGGAATTTCTAATACAACCGGGGTGAAACAATACTGTTAGTCACCCACGGGACTAACAAGGCCAATCCAAACTTAAATACAACAACAATTACAATATCGGTCTGATGGGTCTTACATACCGAGTACTACAAACCAAACTATACAATCCATTCCTCGATCAATTCTCAAAACAATTACAGCTTCAATTCCTTAATATACAAATGCAATATCCATTCAATACTATACCGAGTATCTATAATTCCCAAGTCTATCCATGACCTTTCGCTCTTACAAATCCACAATACACAAATACAATTTCTCAACCAACTACCCATATCAATAACAACCCCGTCCTACTCTCGAACGGTTGACGGCTTCGTTGTACCTGGAAAATAAAAACGATGCCCCTAGGGGCTCAGCAAAATGCTGCATATGACTTCCGCAAACCCCGCGTACTAGCGAGGGTACGCCGACTATTTGGTCGAGAGCATGCGGTTCATTTTAGTTCAAACAGCATGCAATACAACAATACACTATATGTGTATTTTAACACATTCAAGGTTCAACAAGGAACACAAACACTAACACACACATCAAGAGGTTAGTTTAATATGTTCTTTTCTTAGGCTTGAGGGTTTCTACCTCTGTATGCCTTACTCATATACTCATTGGCTTACCCACTCACTTGGGTACTCTTACTCACCAACTCAACAAGTTCTACAATACTCAACTCAATTCTTCACTCATACTTAAGTTCTCAAGCCTCTCAAGTCACAACTCAATTCTCAATGCTCAATTCTCTACCTCAATCAAATTCTCAAATCAAATACTCAAACCAATACTCTATCCTCAAAGGCATATTTTAAGTCTTAGCCACGACCTCCGGGCAGGGCCATACACAAGACCCACCACCGGGCTTACAAACACAAAAGAAGCTATGCATTTAGCTCCTCAAGTTCACAAATGTCCATTCTCTACCGGACTACTCAAATTCCCAAAACTCCCCTCTCGGAGTCATTTCACAATCTCATGGATTAGCCTAGAGGTATCTCTCTCGATAACATCTATTGGCTTAGGGAATTCCTCAATGTCTAGTATTCTAAGATTTAGGGTTTTACCCAACTTATTAAATACTCTCATGTTCGGGACATTGTTCATTTTAGTCGGTTCCTCTCATTGGGGTTCGACTATCTTTCTAAGGGGTTTGGTGATCCCTTTTCATACTTTATTCCTCTCAAGGTTCAAGTTTGAACACTCATCAATCCTCCACTTAGAGGTTACTTACATAATTCCACCGTTAGTTGTTTTGTGGATTAAGTCAAATCGGTTCTCTATCGTTATCGGGAGTTTACTAATTCCCGTACAATTCTCTCACGTTCTAGTGAGTTCATAGTTTGTGTTATCATTTCTTGGTTCGATAGTTTTAGTGGGTTTCCACGTTTTCGTTAATACACAACTTGACTCTTCCTACGAGTCACTACTCAAACAAGACTCAACTATGAGTCGAACTACAATACACAATCACATGCGAGCAACTCATTCACAATTCACCCATTTCATGAATTATACAAACTTCAGTTTAGTCAACAATCCAATCCACAAGCAATGCAATACAAGCACTAATAAGTGCACACAATCCGATTCGTGCATTTATCTTGTTAGGTGATTACACAATCAAACAAGCACACAAATCGGGGTAACCAAGTTAGGATACAGAGCATGAGGAAATCATACCTTTTACCGGGTGTTCTCACGTTCCTTGGTTCACACTCGTTCCTCGTGTCTTACTCTTGAACCACTAGTTACATGTCAAATGGTTCAATTAATATTTAAGCGTTACGGTAGGTACATAATTGTTACTCCCGTACTTACCATATTATCCGTTATTTCGGTTTAACTTAGTGTACTTAAACTCACAACTTCCTCAATCACTTCCAACCTTTGTTTACACTTCTTAGGACCTTTAAAGGTCACTAAAAAACTCCTAAACATCATCTAAAACCAATACCACTCAATCCCCTAGGTTTTAAAGTCTTAAAAACACTTTCTGTTGAATTCTGGGGGTGGTCCGGGACCTGGTCCGGACCCTAGTCCTGGACCAATACACTGTCTAACTCTCGGCTACATTTTCATGGGTGGTCCGGGACCTTGTCCATCTCTCAAGTCCCGGACCAGGTGCAGGGTGAACTCTCGGCCTATTGTTAAGGGGTGGTCCGGGACTTTGTCCAAGGACCAAGTCCCGGACCCTGCTAAAACCTGCTACAAGGGTAGTTTTTCAGCCCCTAATCAACTCTTAATCCACACTCAATCTTTCTATAATCTTTCCACGTGTTTTTCTACATAATTAAACACCTCAAAACACTCCTTAAACCACTCCAAATCATTGGTTAAATCCACTACCCAATTCTTGCTCAAATTCCACAAATTCAATTTCCACATTCTTGCATTTTGCACACTTGTGCATTTCTACTCCTTTTGATAGCTCCTACCTCTTACCAACCTTACCAAATCATCTAATGACCATTCCAACCATTCTCATACCTTTTCACTTCTAAAACCAAGTCCAACTCTCATCTCTTAAGCCTTGCACACTAGCTCTTTTTCCTAGTTTTTCCAATGCATTTCAATACCTATTTGCTACAGATTTTTACCTCCTTCCCTCTAGTTCTCCAAATGCCATTTCAAGGCTATCACTCAACTCTAAACAACACTACAAACACCTAGGTTCTCCAATTCACTAAGTCATCTTAAAACACTTATTTTTCTACCAAAATTTTGCCATAACCTCCCCATAAACCTAACATGTTCAAACACATCTTTTCCACCAATTTCAATCCTAAACTAGCCACACCCTTACAAGGGTCCTACCAGCACACAATGAATCCACCAACCTCATTCAAATTCCATAAAGCACAATATACCACAATAGCTCAAAAGCTTGGCACTTAAGCCCTTAATTCAAACAACCATCCACAATTTCCCTCAACTTCAACCAACTACTTTATTTCACATTATTTGGGTTCATTATTTAATTTAACCCATCCCAATTTCCAAAGCAATCAAAACAAAGTTTAAGGTAGATTTCTTACCTTAGTTTACAAGTCTCTCCTTAATTCTCCTCTTGCTCCTCCTCTTCTCAAATTCGGTCAAGTGGGAATGGAGTTGCCAAACTCCATCCCAACATTCAAAAAACACAAAAATACACACAATTAAAATCCAAAACCCTGGAAATTCTCTAATCCAATGAAGGAGCTTAAAGCACAAAATTCTAGGGTTTACTTTTGGAGTTTTGGAGGGTTTTCACCCTTGAATCAAGAAGGTAATTACTCCACCATTGGAGGGTTGAAACAAGGCACCAAAACAAGATGAAAGCAAGGCATGAGAATGGCAAAAATCGGCCACCACTACAAGGTGGAAAAAATATGAGTTTTCTTGGAAACTTTTTACCTTAATGGAAGGAGAAACCTCCAAGCTTCAAGATGGTGTGCTTTTTTCCTCAAATGGCCAAACCCATGGAGATGAAGTTCTTCATTTTTGGATTTTGAAAAGAGAGAATGATAGAGGATGATGAGGAGAAGAAGAGTATGTATTTTGTTTTTCATTTGGAGTCGTGTAGCACCTTGGAAAGCTTGGAAAGTGGGGAAGCCATGGAGGAAGCTTCAAAATCGGCTGGAACCAGAGGGGGAAGAAAAACGGTAAAGGAAGGAGAAAGAGAGGAAAGAGAAAAAGGAAAAGAGAAAGTGAGGGAGGAGAGAGAGGGTGAGGTGCCTTTTTCTACTTTTCTTTCTTTCTTTCTTTCTAGCTTATTAGGTGTATGAGGGAGCTTATTATATATTAAAACCGGCCCCACATGTATGTACATGCTGGAGCGTTTTTCGTCTTTTACAAAAAACGCTCGTTTATTTACCCGGTTTAGTACTATTCACTAACGGGCCTGTTTTCCGGAATTTTCTCGTTTCTTAAATTTTAATGGTTATTATACTCCCATTAATGTTTATTTATAGTTAATTAATGAATTATAATTTTTACGGGTTCGTTTGACCACTTAAAGTCACGTTTTCGGGTTTTCTCGAAAAAGTGCGCTAAAGCTTTATTAGCGTTTTAATACATTATTTGGATCCATTATCTTCGGGAATTGTTCCCGTATATTATTTAGGAATTATTAAGCCTTTTAAATTCATCTAAGACCCTTGTCGAGGTCGTATTCCTCCTACGGTCACGTAACGCTCAATTTAGCATTTTTTTGCTTTTAAGCGTTTCTTGTTTCTTTTGGATTTATTCTTTTTACCAAAATTCATTGGGCACTAATAGGCCCTTAATATCATATTAGAGTAATATAATCACCCTAATTA